>BQNB010023240.1:0-62037 GCA_026074375.1 Tanacetum coccineum | reverse complement strand
ACATTTAATTGTTTGATGCCCGTTTACATTGAACTATAATTTTTAGCTTACGCGATTTAACTTAACGATTACGATTTAAAGCAAATGCGTACAGTACTAAAAATACATAGTGAATTTATTGACGACGTCAATGACCATAAAACACGGGGTGTTATAGTCTCCCCCCGTTAAGTGAGCCTTGTCCTTAAGGCTTAAGACGCGGCACTTGCCGATGGTGCGGTCTTTGTTAAGAGGTGTGGATATTTCTTCCGGAATTGGTCTTCGCGTTCCCATGTGAACTCAGGACCTCTCCTGGAGTTCCATCAAACCTTGATTAGTGGAATACGACTTTGCTTCAACCGTTTAACTTCATGGTCCATAATTCCTACCGGCTCCTCGACAAATTGAAGCTTGTCATCAAAGTGAAGTCCATCCAACGAAACGGCTAAAGGTTCGTCGGCATAGAACTTCTTTAAGTTGGATACATGAAATGTATTGTAAACCCTGCTCAGCTCTTGCGGAAGCTCAAGTTTGTATGCAATGGATCCAACCTTTTCCAACACATTGAATGGTCCAACATACCTAGGGTTCAACTTCCCCCGTTTTCCAAAATGTACGACCCCTTTCCAAGGCGAAACTTTAAGCATAACTTTATCTCCAACCTGAAATTCCATCGGTTTACACTTTAAATCCACGTAACTCTTTTGTCGATCATGAGCAGCTTGCACTCTCTGCTTGATTTGAACGATCTTCTCAGTTGTTTCTTGCACTATTTCTGTACCAGTGAGTTGAACTTCTCCAACCTCGGCCTAACAAACAGGTGAATGACACTTTTGGCTGTAAAGTGCTTCAAATGGTGCAGCCTTGATGCTAGTGTGATAGCTATTGTTATATGAGAACTCGACTAATGGAAAATGGTTAACCCAACCCTTTCTAAAGTCGATTGCACAAGCACGCAACATATCCTTGAGAGTTTGAATAGTTCTCTTGCTTTGTCCATCTGTTTGTGGATGGTACGCAGTACTCATATCCAGACTAATACCCAAAGCATTCTGAAGTGACCTCCATAAATTTGATGCGAACCTAGGGTCACGATCACAAATAATCGAGAGAGGTATTCCATGCCTCGTGACCACCTCCTTTAGGTACATTCTTGCAAGTTTATCCATCGAATCAGTCTCTCTCATCGGTACAAAGATTGCGGACTTAGTGAGTCAGTCAACAATCACCCAAATAATGTCGTAGCCTTGTGATGACTTAGGAAGCTTCGTGACAAAATCCATAGTGATGTTGTCCCACTTCCATTGAGGTATATCGGGTTGTACCAACAATCCTGATGGCCTTTGATGTTCTGCCTTGACCTTGGCACAAGTCAAACATTTGCTAACATAGGTGGCGATGTTTGCCTTCATATTGGGCCACCAATATAGCTTTTTCATGTCTTGGTACATCTTTTCAGAACCCGAATGGATAGAATACTTTGACTTGTGGGACTCGTGCATGATCACAGTCTTCAAATCACCATAGCATGGCAACCAACTCCTGCCGTTTAGACATAGAGTTCCATCCGCGCGGGGTTCCAACTTATCTGTTCTACGCTTCTCCGGATCTTTAGAATTTTCAACCAACATGCCTCCAACATCTTCGTTCTTGATGTTCTCTGGTTTATTTGTTTGGGAAGATTCAAACCTATAGTCATGACTAAGGCTCAAACCCTTAATGGTGGCTCTCGTTCCTTCCTGCTCAAGGCGTCAGCGACAACCTTTTCTTTCCGTAGGTGATAACGAATCTTGCAATCGCAATCACTAAGCAATTCTAACCAACGACGCTGCCTCATATTCAGTTCCTTTTGATTAAGAATGTGTTGTAGACTCTTGTGATCCATGAACACCGTACACTTAGTTCCGTACAAATCATGAGTCGTATAGTTCTTCTCATGAATTTTCATAAACATGATGCATAAGCAATCACCTTCTCTCTTTGTATCAATACAGCGCCCAAACCCTTGATCAAAGCATCACAGTATACGATAAAATCTTTGCTTCCTTCAAGTAAAGCCAGAATTGGTGCACTACACAACTTCTGCTTCAATAATTGGAATGCTGTTTCTTGTTTGTCACCCCACTCAAACTTGACCTTCTTCTGAGTGAGCTTGGTCATTGGTTTGGCAATCTTCAAAAATCCTTCGATGAATCTTCGATAATACCTAGCAAGACCTAAAAATTGACGAATCTCTGTTGGTGACTTAGGAGATGCCCAATCTTTAATGGATTCGATCTTGGCAGGGTCCACGTGAATACCTTGACTATCAATCACGTGATCGACCGTAATACCCTGGCTGGCTATCACGTGACCGGCGGAAACTGTACATTAGAAATCTAAAATTCACACTTGAAAATTTTGGCATACAACTCCTCTTTCTTAAGCAACTCTAAGATTAACTTAAGGTGCTCTTGTTTGTTCTTCGAATATATCAGAATATCATCAATAAAGACAATTACGAATTTATCCAAATATGGTTTGCACACCCGATTCATAAGGTCCATGAATACGGCAGGTGCGTTTGTCAAACCAAATGGCATAACTTGAAATTCATAATGGCCGTAACGGGTTCTAAAAGCGGTCTTCGGAATGTCTTCTTCTCGAACCCTCAGTTGGTGATAACCCGACCTTAGGTCGATCTTCGAGTAGACACTCGACCCTTGAAGCTGATCAAATAAATCAACAAATATTGGGAGGGGGGGGTTATTTAACGGTTCTCACCGTCAGTTTATTCAATTCCCGGTAATCAAAGCACATTCGAAACGATCCGTCCTTCTTCTTGACAAACAAGACCGGTGAGCTCCCCCAGGGTGAGGAACCAGGTCTATAAAGCATTTGTCCAGATAGTTCTTTTAGTTGCTTCGACAACTCTTTCATTTCAAGAATGTGCGCAAGATAAGGGGGTACCTGAGCTCGGGTGCAGCACCAGGTATCAAATCGATTATGAAATACCACATGTCGAGTCGAGAGGAAGACCCCCAAGTCCTCAGGTTAAAACATCAGGAAAATCCCGGACGATTGGTACATCCTCAAGTCGCTTCTTCTCCGACTTGTCTTCCGTGTCCTTTGTATTAATGTTTGCCAAAAAGACTAACATCCTTTTTTAGCATGTAATTCTGGTGTTTTGGTGTACGAGAGAATAGTGCAGACAAGCCCCTCGTGTCCCCGGTTGCTTCCGTCACCGTGAACAATTAATGTTTCTTTTCCCCAGGGGATACGAACGATCTTCTCGGCACACACAATGATTGCTTGGTACTTTACCAACCAATCCATACCAATTATCCATCGCAACTACCAATTCAACGTGCATTAAATTTATGTTAATAGTGGGGTGGTGGTGGGGGGTTTGTGTTCCAGCTTATTAAAAGAACAACCCCTAAAGTATAGTATATAACCTAATTATTCTCCAGTCGGCTAGTAATCAACGTCAAAATAGTGATCAAATGCCCGATGGTGGATGAAATCAATTATGTTAAGCTAAATTGCATGATACAAAACTTTTATCGGCACCAGTATCGAATAAGATAGAAGCATAGCGGTTGTTTAGAAGGAACGTACCCGTCACGACGTTAGAGTCTGGGTTTATCCCTGCATGCCCTATCACATACACCTTGCTGAGGCATTGCCGACCTCCACTGGTTACCAACTGTTGTTGTTGTTCTTCAGCTTGGACATTCCCACTTAAAGTGTCCTAGGGCTGTTTTTTATTTCCACCCATTCAAAACAATAGGCTTCTGACGCCGACCTAGTGCCCTTCCTCCTGATGGTTAGCATTTTGACGTACTTCTACAGTCTCAGCAAAATGGCCAACTTTGTTCATTGTGGCATTAAGGAGCACATGACCATCGTGGTGATAATTGCATTTTGAGCATAGGGTTTGGATTCCCCATATTGTTATTTTCAACAATCCTTCAAGCATAAGCCCTGTCGGTGTTTTGCCACTTGTTTTGGTTGTGTTGATTGTGGTTTGTTGTATTATTATCTGTATTTCTCTTGTTCTCTGTCTGACGTCAAACAAAATGCGGATTCTTTTTATCCATCACTTCGACTGGCCATTTTCAGTTTCCTCTTGCATTGTCTTAGGCTTGGATGCTACTATACTTCCGTGGATCATGTCGGGTAAGCCACCAACATATTTCTCAATCTTGTCAGATTATTTAGGAAACATTCTACCACACAGCAGTGCCAGTTCCTGAAAATTTTGGTTGTACCCTATCACATCGGTACCTTTCACTTTCAATTCCCACAGTTCAACTTCGAGTTTCTTAATCTCAGTCCTTGGGCAGTACTTGTCAGTTAATTTCTTCTTCAGTTCAGTCCAGGTTATTGCATAAGCAATGTCATTACCAACAGGCCTAACGTGGGAGTTTCCACTACGTTAGAGCCTTTCCAGAAGAGTATCAAGTGGAGAACTGATTTAGTTTTCCACAGAACTAGTGCTTATGCGGAACACAGTTTCCATTTTCTCAATCCATTGAGTCAATTTGACAACTCCTTCTGTGCCTTTAAAATTTAGAGGTTGTGCACTTCATGAAGTCTGGGTAAGTGCACTCACGAGTGGCTCGCTCGTTTCCTGTCCTTCTAACACCCGCTCCTGAAATATGGCTATCATCGACATTCGTATTTCTGTCAGCATCACGTGCTGCCAAAGCGGCAATAACGCCTTGGTTAATTATTTCCTGAAGCTGGGCATTAATAACAGATGTAGTGTTGGTTGTTTCTGGGGCTATGTTTGACCTCGTGGCTCATTTTGGTGCCATTTTCTTCAATTATAAGAAAATATAATACCCGTTAGATTTCGTAAAATCATAACCATGACATGACATATACACAATAAGTAAAGAGAGATCACAACACACAGTGAAATATACAACTGAATTGAAGGTAACAATGGTGTAACTAAATCGACATTCATTCAAAATAAATTCGATTACAGACATGACATAATACCACCATTCCATATATAATTGAAAAACATACATGATTGGTTCAAATACAAAATGATCACAACGATTAGGTTACAAGATAAAAGAATATATACAACCTAAAGCCATACTAGCCGGGATTGAACCCGTAATACTTAGTAGGTTATAGAAAACAACTAGCCATAACAGAATCTAGGAACTGCTACCAGCCTCCTTCGGTAGCTCTTGCTGTGTAGGACCTTTGGCGGGTCGCTATTGTCTCTCGAACTCTGTCATCCGAGTTTGAAGTCTCTTTATTAGCTTCAGTGCCTCTGTAAGCTACTTCTACCTCCTGTGATCTGTCGCCAGCATCTCTGTAATCACCGTCTGTCTCCTACGGTCTATTGACTATAACTCTCTAATTTGTGACTGCTGAGCTAACACTGTGGTACGTAGTGACATAACCTCTGCACGTGCAAGATCACTCGCATCCATAGATCGTCCCCAAGCCTCTCTAGACATCCTAGCCTCAGTCTCCATGAGTCTAGCAGTACGTGCATGTGCACGCCTATCCCTAAATAACATGTTGAGCCGACCAGCCAATAGCTGTCACCCAGACTGCTCATCATCCAACCTCATATAAACCTCGTCTATATCCCGCCTAACCCTAGTCTCAAACTCTGTCATCCTCTGGCTAAGCTCTGTCACATCGGTAACTACTGGTGTCCCCTGCATGGCCTCAACTATCTCATCCTAAGAGTCAGTGATCCCATATCCAACATCTCTCTCTAGATCAAGCCTGATCTCCCTATCCATGGTGGCAACAAAACCATAGTCTGCCCTAAGACCTCTAGCCGGTCTAGTAGCAGCAACAGACGAGCTCTCTCCGACCTCGTATGCAGAACCAAGAGCGATACCTAACCTCTTTCGAGGCGGTAAGGTAACCTCGGGTCTGTCCTCTCTACGGTCAGTAGAGAGTTAATGCAAGGGTGGTGTCCCTGATGATGGTGCAGCTGGTCTGGTGTGAGAGAGTATGATGGGTAGTGGTAATGGTAGTGAATGGGAAGTAGATGCGGTCTTGGCTCTCAGCCGGATCATAGCAGCTCGATAGCCTAACGGACGAATAGGACTAGCAGGTGGTGATGGAGATAACACAGGCATTGGTGATGATACTGGTAGTGGTGGTGATACTGGTAGTGATGGAGATGGTATCGGGGGTAGTGGTGGAGAAGGTATCTAGGGAAGTGGTGATGCCCATGGGGAGAGCGGTGATGATGGTGGAGTAGATATAGCGAGAAGTCTGGAAACCTCTACATCGGACCATACTGGTGTAGGTACTGGAGCTGGAATAGAAATCCTAGCTGTCACACGATATGCAAGGTGTGGTGGTGGTGTGGCCGCAGACTCATCGGTCTCGAACGACTCTGTCTCCTCCGCAGATGGGGCTTGATCAGCAGCTGGTAAAGCAACAACCGCAGAGTCAGCAGGAGTTCCTCCTCCTTCTCATCATCATTGTCCTCGATGTCAACCTCATCATCATCCTTATCATCCTCTGATGAATCATCCTCGTCATCGCCGTCATCTCCTCCGTCGGCAGGATAATCGACAGGATCCTCCTCAGGGTCCTCGTCGTCATCCTCCTCTGGGTCTGCCTCAGGATCGGACTCTGGAACATAATCTGGTGACTGATCAGTGGGTGAGGCAGCAGCAGGCAGCGGATGCTCCTCAGCCGGAAACACCTCATCCTCTCATGGCATATACTCGGGATATACCGGCTCTAGGATAAAATCTGGTAGGGGTGGTGACTGTGACTCCTCGGGGCCAGGTATGTAGTCTAGTGATGGTGGGGCCTGTAAGGCGACCTACACATATGGGTCATCTAGCATCCAGGGCAGTCCCTCATGCTCATGTCTAACAATTCATGGTGATCCAATGTATGATATGTCCTCAAACGGACTGGATATCTCTGTGTATGTGACTAGTATGTGCTATTTTACACATACCTTTTACCTTGTAAAACGAACCTAAAAGACCAAAAACATAATAAAAATGGCAAATATATGCTTGTTTTTGTGTTTGTGTGTGTGCATGTACGGATATTGAAGAAATGGAAAAAAATCAAAGCAAAAATGGACAAACACGAACACAAGAACGGAATGAGTGCACAAGAGCCGGAAGTTTTCTAGCAAAAGGTCTACAAAAAGTCAACATCAGTCAAGCTTTAGTCAACCACAAAAGTCAAAAACCCTTAAAACTCTAAAACAACCCTTAATGTTAAACCCATTTCATCAAAAGTCCCTAAATGCATAACACCGTTAGTCCTTTTAATATAAAAGACTAATGGTTGTTAAGTCATTTAACCTTTTAACCAAAACCATATTCACCGGCCCAACCCTTTTATATTAAACCCAAAAGCCCAGGTCAACACCTTATATCACCGGGTCAAACTTAAAACGGATAGAAAAAAGGCGCGTAAAACAATTTTCACTGTTCATGCATCTTCCCCAAATTTACCCTACACCCATATTACATTCGTTTAAGTATAATTAACCTTTCTAGAAGCATTCTTCTGACATGTCTGACATACTGGGGAGCCACGCTGGCAATCCCTAGCAAGCTTATTGGCTAGAGAAATGTGGCATCAATTCCAAAGGTGAAGATTAAAGATTAGAAATAGTTATTGATGGAAGGCTAGGATTAAAAGCTCAAGACGCTCCTGAGAGCCTAGAAGCTTCATCGTTCAACTATAAATAGGAGGAAATATCACACAGTTGAATCAATCTAGATTGAGGAGTAGGAGTAGGAATAGAGTAGCTTATAGCTTATTTTACCAGCTTAGTGCTTAACTTTTAATATTGTAATTTCCATTTTCAGCTATGTAAACTTTTTATTGTTTGAAATTTCACTTACTTTTGAAATTCTACTTTTAATTTCTGTCTTGTTTTTGATATAATTCAATAAATAAAGCTCTCATAAGCTCTCTTTGTTACTCTTACGCCTGTTTTCACTCAGTTAAACCCTCAAACTTAACTGAGCTTATTGTTAATCAATTCCACTCCTTAAATTTACCTCAACTTAAATAAGGAAGGGAAGCCAGTAATGGATAGGCTTCCAAGAGCACACTAGCTTATCCTAGGATAAGCTGGAGCTTGTTGATTAGCTCATAAGAGCATTTAAATAGCCTTGTTTGTGCAGAGGCATTTGTAAGTCTTCGTTTTCCTTTTATAGCCTTAATTTTTGCAAATTAGCTTATAACTACTTATTGTTGCTTAATTCTAGAGTTAATTGCATTTTTGGTCCCTGTGGTTTGGCCAAATTGCAGATTTGGGACCTTAACTTTCGAAATTGCAGTAAGAGTCCTTATTTTCAAGTTTCCGTTGCATTTTTGGTCCCCGACCAAAGTTAAATGACTAAAATACCCTTATCTTTTTCTATTTTCTTTTAATATTAACAAGCGTAAATTGCATTTTTGGTCCCTGTGATTTGGTCAACTTGCAGGTTTAGTCCCCAACAATTTTTTTTCTTCAATATAAAAAGTACGAAATTTTATAAATTTTTTTTACCTTTTTTAACGAAAAACAACGTAAATTATATTTTTGTAAAATTTAAAAAACACGGAAAAAAATTAAGGAAAAAAAAATTTACGAAATATTTTTAAATATTTCGTTCCTTCGTATATACGTAAAGTATTTAAAAAAATTTACGAAAAAATTTCGTTTTAAATATTTTTTAGTTCGTTTTAAATTTTTAAATATTTTTTAGTTCGTTTTAAATATTTTTTAGTTCGTTTTAAATTTTTTAAAAATTAAAAAAAAAATTTCGTTCCTTCGTATATACGTAATTTCGTACTTTACGAAGAAAAAAAATTTTAATTTTTTTTTTTAAATTTAAAACGAAAATTTTTTTTTCCGTGCTTTTTTTAAAACGAAATTTTTTTTTTAAAATTTTTTTAAATTTAAAATTTGTTTTTTTTTAAATTTAAAACGAAATTTTTTTTTAAATTTAAAACGAAATTTTTTTTTTTAAAATTTTTTTTTTCCGTGCTTTTAAAATTTTTAAAATTTTTTTTCCGTGCTTTTAAAATTTTTTTTCCGTGCTTTTAAAATTTTTTTTACGAAAAAAAAAAATTTTAAATTTTTTTTCCGTAAAATTTTTTACGAAAAAAAAAAAATTTAAAATTTTTAAAATTTTTTCATAAAATTTTTTTTACGAAAAAAAAAAATTTTAAAATTTTTTTTCCGTGCTTTTAAATTTTTTTTTTAATTTCGTACTTTACGATTTTTTTTTTTTAAATTTCGTACTAACCTGCAATTTGGCCAAACCACAGGGACCAAAAATGCAATTTACTCTTGTTAATATTAAAAGAAAACACGTCAGAAAATATAAATGATAAATTACCGTCGTCAACGTTGACCGGGGGACAAAAATGGCAACGGAAAACTTGAAAATAGGGACTCTCACTGCAATTTCGAAAGTTAAGGTCCCAAATCTGCAATTTGGGGACCAAAAATGCAATTAACTCTTAATTCTATTTAGAGTAGCTTATTTTAGCTTAATAGTGCTTATTTTGGTTATTAAATGCTTATTGTGTTTAATTAGTAGCTTAAATCTCATTTTATTAGTTTTAGTCATAAAACAGTGAAATAATCTAAAAAATTTAGCATAGTTAGTTGTTGCTGATTGTTTTGCTATTTGTCATTGAAAATTGTTCATTAAGGTCTGTTCTTGCCTTTGATCATATGGTATCTAAGATTTAAGCCTTAAATCTCCAATTTATAAGCTGAAAATGAGGTCAAATGAATTAAAGGGGTGTTTGGCTAATGACAGCACTAACTTGTTAGTGCTGTCAAAGGCTTTGTGGTCCTTTAAATCAATTTTGATTTCCAATTTGAGGTTTATAAAGCAAGGATTTAAAGATTTTAAAGCTTATATTAGGTTTTTTACAAGTTTATGAGTTAGTTGTTTAAACCTGAGGTCCTAGCTCAGGTTCATTAGCTTTTTGTGTTTGATTTTGTTCTAATTACTTTTGTTAGTATTTGTGCTTTTGTTTAAATGTTTTCAAGTTGTTTTAAAACAAGTTCGAGGTTAGCTACATATTGTTTGGTCATTTTTAAGTGTCAAATATGATCAGCAGTCAAAACAGGCTTCGAGGCATCTTCCAAGTTTAAATTTCAGTAGTTAAAATTAGTTTTTGGGTCTTAAAATTTTGTGCACAAGTTTATTGTAGGGTAGTTTAAATCTGCTTGAACTTATTTTAGCTTATAAAGCTTAATTGGTCATCTGTTTTTAAGCCTATTTTTAGCATTTTGTCTTTTCAAACCAAAAAGAAACCTCTAGGCTCCTACAGAGTCAAATAAGCAGTTTCATCTAAGCTTTTTTATTTAATCAATTTGATTTTCAAATATGATTTTCAAAATGTAGTTTAAGTAGCTTATAGGTTAAGGTTTTAAGTGGTATTAGCCAAAAGTCCATAAGGATCCTTTAGCTTATTGAAAAATAAGCTCAAAGTTGCCCTATGGTACTGTTTGGTTAACAGTTTGTCTCAAAGTGCTTATTTGAGAATTTCAGCTTATAGCCTGTAGTTTTTGCTTGATTTCTGTTTTAACTAGCTTATTAGGTTAATATTTAGAGTTCCATAGTTATTATGATTAGATTTAGTTATTTTATCTTTTCTTAAAAAAAATCAAATAAACATAGTTAAGAGTAGCCAAAAGTTGCTTTTCATTTAGCTTTTTCAGTGCTTATTTGAATTTCAAAATGTATTTTGTTTGTAGTTTTGAGTAGCTTATTGGCCAGTCTTTAAGGTAGTATAAGATAATTTTTCATAAGGATCCGTTTGAGTACTAAAAATTAAGCTCAAAGTTGGCATTTTGTCTGATTTGAAATCTGTTATACACCAAAGTGCTTTTTCATGATTTTTCAGCTTATGGCTTTTACTCTTTGCTTAATTCTTCTTCATCTGTGCTTATTAGGATAATATAGGATAGTTGTAGCTTATTTAGTTTAGTCCTTAGCTTATTTTAGCTTATTAGTGAATTTGAGTTTTAAGAAAAAGCTTAAAAAGAGTTAAATGTTTTCTGTCATATTAATAAGCTGTTTTCAGCTTATATAGTGATTTTTAAAAAAAGTTTCTTTTACAAAAGTTCTTAGTTTTCAGCTATTCTATAACTTTGTTTTAAAAAGTTTTGCAAAATAAAAAAAAAGGGAACGAAGGAAGTCATGGGTGGGCAAGGCTCGAACCCATGACCTCAACCTCATTCAACCTTTTATAAACCTCAACACCACACACACTCACCACTGCACCCTTGGGACTTTTACGTCCTAAGGTGCATTCTTATTACTTTTAACACCTTTTTGAGCTCATTTATAAATAAGCACTTCGAGTGCTTTATAGCTTTTTCTGGGCTTATTCATTTAAGCATTCTCCTAGTTAGTATTTTTCCTGCATTCCTTGTAGCTTAATCTATTTTTAGTAATTTTCTTAGAATTTTAGTTCATAGTTTGGTATTTTTAATCATTTATTTTTGTTAAAAACTTTAAAAAGTCATAAAAAATAGAAAAATAATCAAAAAAATAAAATTCTTTTTTATAAAAATTTCTTTTATTATATTTTAGGCTTAGGATTTAAATTTGCTTTCGTAAGGTTAGTATTTTGAAATTTCACTTTTTAAAGAACGGGATTTCGTTCCCGTTCTCGTTTTCTTCGTTTTTAAGCTTTAAGTGTTCTCGTTTTAGAATTTCCTTAGCCTTTTCTTATAAGTTAGTAAAATAGGATTAGGAAAATTAGAAAAATCATTTTAGGTTTAATTTTAGATAATTTAGGTTTTAAATGTCACGTTTTTAATTCCCGTTTACATTTAATGCTTACGTGTTTAATTTTCATTTCTTGTTTACTTGTTTTCGTGCATTTATCTACTTGTCATTTATATTTAGTAAGATTTAGAAAACCCAAATCAAAAATCTTTAAAACCATTCAAAACGCGCGATCACTGACTTAATTGATTCTCAATTCGCACTTCGTCGAGGGAAAATGACCCGGGAGGTTTTTGAGATTACTTTGTTTAAAAGTTCGTTTCTAAAACCCGACGGTAAATACTTACTATACTATCATTTGATATAATCCTTATATACTATATACATATTTACGTATAGTGTGTTCGAAGCGTATCAGTGACCCCTGATTCATCTGAATCTGACATGACTGTATCTGAAAATCCAAAATAGCTTATATTAGTATTTAATATAAGACCCTTATAGTAATATACATTTATATCATAACATGTATATCAATCAAGAATGCATCTAGTCCAACCAACTAATGCAACAACTAGTGTATGTATGTATGTCCCGTGCAAACCCCTTTGTATGAATGCAATGTTTGAAAACGGTTATAGTCTAGCAAAAACATTTGACCTGGTTCTCTATAACCTTGGCTCTTGATACCAATCTGTAACACCCCCAAATTGGGTCGCAGCGGAATAAGGGTCCGGGGCGTGTTACTTCATAGATCAATAACACAAGATATATATAGAACGACCAAAAAGTCGTTTAAAACCGATACATTGGATTTAACAAAGTATTTGTTACATAAGCCCGAAGCTTCACTTGTTCACTTGTTCAAAATACAAAGATTTCTAGCCCATAACAGATATACAAAATGTAATGCGACAAAATCTTTAATGCATGATATCCAAATCAAAACCACCAATGTATCCCTTGCACCTCGTGCTTATTGACCTCCTGAAAAACATTGCGTTAAAACGTCAACAATAATGTTTGTGAATTCATAGGTTTGATAAATCGTATGTCGTAGGACCACAAGATTTCCCAAGTGTATGATAATACAACAAATGCAGACATCATATAAATATAATTACGTTGCCCTAAGCTCATGACACTGAAGCTTGACATAAATGAACTGCAATAAAAATTGCCCACATTGCCCGTGATGATGTTCTAACCCGCAACATCCTATGTTCGACATGGTATACATTCGTTTGCCCATTGATAGCTAATCACCCGAACGGGGATGTCAATCCCAAAGATCTATTCATAACATTCGCGCTAACAATCCAGTAATTGACAGTTCATGATAATGGGCTCAACTAGGGTTATCGCTACTTATGCAACACGTAATCATATGTAATGTGTTTCAGATGGGTTGTGTGTAATTGTTGTTGGCGTTTTTGGCTTAGTCTTGTTAGTCATTAGAGTTTTGGTGTTGTGGTTATATTAGTTATAAAAAGTAGTCATGAGTCAGTGATGATGAGATGCCGTTCCATTTAACATATGTTTAGTATTAAACTATAAATACGTTTTTATTCGTTTTTATTTGTTTTCGTACGTTTTCGTTTGTTTTTATCCGTTTTCGGACGTTTTCGTCCGGTTTTATTTATTTTCATATTTTGTCGTCCTTTTTAATATGTTTTTGTACATAATGGGACTTACCTACTCCTTGCATGGCCATGTAAAATCAATTGGATAAATATGGAAGAAGATTAGGACTTCATTGACGTGCTGAACCCAAATAATAAGAAAGAATTTGCAGCAGTTGGGGATGTAAATATGAGAAATTAGAAACGTGGAGACGTACTTCAGCTGAGGTGTGATGTTCCTTTGATCACACCTTCAAAACTGATTGCTCTTTTTGCTATTCCAGATGGCAAACAAACTGCACCACCCAAGTAAAACCAAATTCTCATTTTGGTGGATGATTGCAAAGGTTTTTGCATGTGATTCCCTCTTTTGGAATGTTGTTCAATGCAACTATCGGTAACATAGTGATACAAAGATTTTGGAGCTAATCACGTATGTCATTTTCTTTTAGTTACTAGATGTTTTTATACATTGCAATTGATTCTTCTATGTTTCCAAACTCTTCTGATGCCCTAACTTGGTCACTGCATTCTTATTGCAATTTCACCTATATGTATGTCATGATAACATCTCATTGTTTAGTAATGCGACCATGTTTGAAATGTTTAGAAGCAAAAGAAAAGTAATTTAGGGTCCGTTTGGTTTCTAAGTGGGTTTAGATTCGGTTTCAGATTTGGATTTGGTTTGAAAGAAATGCGGAGAGAGAAAATTAATTATTAATTTTAAAAATACATTTGTTTTATTAATAAATTATAATAAAGCATGTAATTTAAAAATAAAAAGTACCAAAAAGAATGACAAATGAAAAAACATGTGGTTGAAAAGAAGAGTTTGTACTTGCTCTGATATAATTATCTAAAAACCTACCCGTGTTAGTGGGGTTGAAATATTAGGCATCAAAGTATCAAATCATTGCGTCAGTCCAAAATATGTGTACCAAACAAATGATTTGGGAAATGAATGAGTCCAAACCTCTTAAAACCCTCACACCAAACAGGCCCTTAGTAGAAACAAATGTATTATACAGTTAATTGTCATGCATTACAAGCGAAGTTTGATTACATACTTGTTCTAAGTAAAAAAGAAAAATAATTAGGAAGAAGTGACGATAACAAGAAAAAACACACCGAATAAATTAGATTACAAATTTTGTTATGTTCGATTTTACCGATTCAATTATATTACAAATTTGATTCAGTTTTAATTCGATTCGATTTTGTTCCCGAATACAACCAAGGGTAACATCCGAATAAATTGTTTCCACATAATAAGGGTGTTAAGTGTTCGGGTAATACCTGAATAAACCAAAAACCGAAACCGAACTGAATTTGTCAAATCCGAACCAAATTAAATATTCGGTTTTCATCTTGGCAAATGAAAACCGAATCTAACCGAAAACCGAATACAGATAAATATGCATATTTATATTTAAAAAATTCAAACTATTTCCTAGTATAAATATAAGATTTTGTAGGCTTAAAATTTTCTTTTATGAGATTTTCTTATATCCTTTGGTCCATATCCGGCCATAGAGAGATATAGGTGATGTATTTTTGTAATTTTTATGTATTGGGTATAAATGTGGGTATTTGTTAAAGTGTAGAAAAATTTTGGTGGTTCCGGGTATGCCTAAATGCAATTTATCGCGAAACGTAATCAATTTACGCAACCAATAAAAATACAATGAACAAAGTTAATAATTATCATTAAAATAATTACTTAACACTTTCTTGATGTAAAGATTTAATCATTTGATGTCCGTTTACATTGAACGCTAATTTTTAGCTTACGCGATTTAACTTAACGTTTACGATTTAAAAGCAAACGCGTACAATACAAAAGATACATTGTGAATTTATTGACGACGTCCAATGACCCTAAAACATGGGTGTTATATGTCTCCCCCCATTAAGTGAGGCCCTTCTTCAGGCTTATGACGCGGCACTGTGACGACGGTGCGGTCTTGCAAACAGATTAGGGGTATCTTCCTTACGGAATTGATCGTCCGCGTTCCCATCTAACTCAGGACTCAGCTTGGAGTTCCACGAACCTATGGATTTAATAGAATGCGGCTTCGCTTCAACCGTTTAACTTCACGGTCCATGATCTCAACGGGTTCTTCCACAAACTGAAGCTTGTCATCAAAATGAAGTCCATCCAACAGAACAGCTAACGGTTCATTGCTAAGGCAAAATAATAACCTTTTTTTTTTTTTCAAGTTGGCTTACATGATACATGTGATTATGAACCCTGCTTAGTTCTTCTGGAAGCTCGAGTTTGTAAGCAACCTCTCTAACATTTCCTAACACCTTGAAAGGTCCAACATACCTAGGGTTTAACTTCCCCCGTTTGCCAAAACGTACGACCCCTTTCCAAGGTGAAACTTTAAGCATAACTTTATCCCTGACTTGGAATTCCATCAGTTTACACTTCAGATCGGCGTAACTCTTCTGTCGATCATGAGTGGCTTGCATCCTTTGCTTGATTTGTATGATTTTCTCAGTCGTCTCTTGATTGTATCTGGACCGAGGATTTGGAGCTTCTCCCCAACTTTGGTTCAACAATAGGTGACCGACATTTGACCATAAAGTGCTATTGAATGGAGCGGGCCTTGATGCTAGCGTATAGCTATTGTTATAAGAGAATTCAACTTATACGGTAGTGAATAACCCAACCTTTTCGAAATCGATCACGCAAGCATGCAACATATCCTCGAGAGTTTGAATTGTCCTCTCGCTTTGCCTGTCTGTTTGTGGATGATACGCAGTACTCATATCTAAATTAGTACCTAAAGCATTCTGAAGTGACCTCCAGAAGTTGGATGCGAACCTCGGGTCGCGATCATAAATGATTGAAACAGGTATTCCATACCTCGTGATAACCTCCTTTAGGTATATTCTTGCAAGTCTATCCATAGGATCAATCTCTCTCATTGGTGTGAAAATTGCAGACTTAGTGAGTCGGTCAACAATCACCCAAATGGTGTCGTAGCCTTGCGACGTCTTAGGGAGCTTTGTGACAAAATCCATAGTGATGTTATCCCACTTCCATTCAGGTATCTTGGGTTGTACCAACAATCCTGATGGCCTTTGATGTTCGGCCTCGACTTTAACACATGTCAAACACTTGCTAACATAGGTGGCGATGTCGGCTTTCATATTGGGCCACCAATATAGCTTCTTCATATCTTGGTACATCTTGTCGGAACCCGGATGTATAGAGTATTTTGATTTGTGGGACTCGTGCATGATCACAGTCCGCAAATCGCCATAACAGGGTAGCCAACTCCTGCCATTGAGGCATAGAGTTCCATCCGTACGGGGTTCCAACTTTTCCGTCCTAATCGCCTCTGGATTTTTAGCGTTTTCAACCAACATTCCTCCAACATCTTCATTCTTGATGTTCTCTGGTTTTCGTGCTTCAGTCTGAGCATTCAAGATTTGTTTGGGAAGATCCAAGCCAATAGTCATGACTAAGGCTCGAACTCTTAATGGTTGATCTCTCTCCTTCCTGCTTAGAGCATCAGTAACAACGTTTGCCTTTACTAGGTGATATCGAATCTGATAATCGTAATCACTGAGCAACTCCAACCAACGTCGTTGCCTTATGTTCAACTCTTTCTGATTATGAATGTGTTGTAGACTCTTATGATCAGTAAACACCGTGCACTTGGTTCCATACAGGTAGTGCCTCCTAATCTTGAGAGGGAACACTACTGCTCCAAGTTCCAAATCATGAGTCGTATAATTCTTCTCATGAATCTTCAGTTGGCGTGATGCATAGAGCTATCACCTTTTCCTCTTTGCATTAAACTCAGTGCCCAATCCCTTCTTTGAAGGCAACGCAGTATGCGATAAAAATCATCGCTTCCTTCAGGTAAGGCCAGGATTGGTGCACTGCACAACTTCTGCTTTAATAGTTTAAAAGCTGCTTCTTGTTTATCACCCCACTCAAACTTGACCTTCTTCTGAGTAAGCTTGGTCATTGGTTTGGCGATCTTCGAAAACCCTTCAATGAATCTTCGATAATACCCAGCAAGACCTAAAAATTGACGAATCTCCGTTGGCGACTTAGGAGATGCCCAATCTTTAATGGATTCAATCTTGGCGGGATCCACGTGAATGCCCTTACTATCAATCACGTGACCAAGGAACTGTACTTTGGGAATCCAAAATTCACACTTGGAAAATTGCATACAACTCCTCTTTCTTAAGAAATTCTAAGATTAGCTTAAGGTGCTCTTCGTGTTCTTGCTTGTTCTTTGAATATATCAGAATATCGTCAATAAAGACAATCACGAATTTATCCAAATATGGTTTGCACACCCGATTTATAAGGTCCATGAATATGGCAGATGCGTTTGTCAAACCAAACAGCATAACTTGAAATTCATAATGGCCATAACGGGTTCTGAAAGCCGGTTTTGGAATGTCTTCTTCTCGAACCCTTAGTTGGTGATAACCCGACCTTAGGTCGATCTTTGAGTGGACACTCGACCCTTAGAGCTGATCAAATAAATCATCAATTCTTGGGAGCAGATAACGGTTCTTCACCGTTAGTTTATTCAATTCCCGGTAATCAATGCACACCCAGAATGATCTGTCTTTCTTCTTGACAAACAAGACCGGAGCTCCCCAGGGTGAGGAACTGGGTCTTATAAAGCCTTTGTCAGATAGTTCTTTTAGTTACTCTGACAACTCTTTCATTTTAGAAGGTGCTAATCGATAAGGTGCCCGAGCTACGGGTGCCGCACCAGGTATCAAATCGATTTGAAATTTCACTTATCGAGTCGAAGGAAGACCCGACAAGTCCTCAGGAAAGACTTTAGGAAAATTTCAAACTATTGGTACATCCTCAAGTCGCTTCTTCTTTGACTTGTCTTCAACCTCATTTGTAGTAACATGTGCCAAAAAGACTGGACATCCTTTTAGCATGTATTCTTGTATTTTAGAGTACGAGATAATGTGCAGATGAGCCTCATGTCCTCGGTTGCTTCTGTCATTGTGAACAATTAATGTTTCATTTCCCTAGGGGATACGAACGATCTTCTCGGCACACACAATGATTGCTTGGTACTTTGCCAACCAATCCATACCAATTATAGCATAGAAACTACCAGTTTCTAATGGGCATTAAATTATTGTTGAATGGGTGGTTCAGGAGATTAAATGTGCAACCCTAAGGATAGTGTTTAAACCGCAATTATCCTCCCGTCCAGCTAGTTTAGACATCATATATGTGATCTAAGGTAGATGGCGTGATAGTCGTATTTAGGAACTAAATGCATAGACACAAAATCTCCTATCGGCACCAGTATTCAAATAATATTGAAGCATATGCGGTTTGTTGAGAAGGAACAGGTACCCGTCACCGATATTAGAATCTGGGTCGTCCCTGCATGTCCCACCACATTACACTTTGGCTGGAGTCCCTGTCATTACCAACATTGATTTCACAGTTTTTTGTTGTTCATCAGCTTGGGCATTCCCCTCTTGAAGTGTCCTTGAACACCACACTCGAAGCAAGTAGGTTCTGGACTGAGCCATGCCCCTCTGATTGTTAATATTGTTGGCATTTCCCGCACTCCTATAGTCACGAGCAAAATGGCCAACTTTGTTGCATTTGTGGCATTTTAGAGCACACGGACCATCGTGGTGATAGTTGCACTTAGCGCATAGGGGTTTAGATCCCCCGTATGGCTTCTTTTCACCAGTCCATGCAGTATAGGCCCTGCAGTGTTCTGTCTCTTGTTCTGTTGTTGTTGGTTTTGATTGTTTCGGGAAGTGTTTTCAAACTTCCTTTTGTTCTCAGCCTGTCTTTCAGCAATGGTGATGACTTTCTTATCCATTAGTTCAGTGGCCATTTCAACAGCCTCTTGCATGGTTTTCGGCTTTGATGCTACAATGTTTCCATGGATCATGTCGGGTAATCCGCCGACGTACCTTTCAATCTTGTCAGACTCCTCCGGAAACATCCTAACACACAGCAGTGCTAGTTCCTGGAAATGTTGGTTGTACCCTATCACATCAGTACCCTTTACTTTCAAATTCCACAATTCAGCCTCGAGCTTTTTCATCTTGTTCCTCGGACAGTACTTGTCAGTCATCTTCTTTCTCAGATCGGCCCAAGTCATTGCATATGCAGCATCATGACTGACAGTCATAACATGGGAATTCCACCATGTTAGAGCACCTGCTAGAAGAGTACAAGTGGAAAACTTAACCTGATTTTCCACAGGGCAGTTGCTTATGCGGAAAACAGTCTCCATCCTTTCGAACCATTGAGTTAATTCAACAACTCCCTTAGTGCCTTTAAAATATAGAGGTTTGTACTTCATAAAGTCTTGGTAAGTGCATTCTCGAACAACGCGTTCAGTCCTTCTGCCACCCGTTCCCGAAGTGTGGCTGTCATCGCCATTCCTGTTTGCATCACGTGCTGCCAAAGCGGCAGTGACACCTTGGTCAATCATTGCCTGAAGTTGGGCATTAGTGACCGATGTGGTGGTGGTTGTTGTTGGGGCTGGGGTTGTTGTGACCGGTGTTGACCTTGTGGCTCATTTTGGTGCCATTTTCTTTAATCACAAGAAAATATAATACCCATTAGATTTCATTAAATCATAACCATGACATGACATATACATGATAAATAAAGTGAGATCACATCACATAGTGAAATATACAACTGAATTGTAATCAACAATGATATAACCAAATCGACATTCATTCATAAACAAATTCGATTACAGACGTGACCTAATATAACCATTCCATATATAAATTGGAAAACATACATGAATGGTTCAGATACAAAATGATCATAGGTTACAAAATAAACATAACAACCTAAAGCCTTACTAGCTGGGATTAACCCGTAATACTTAGTAGGCTATATACAAAATGACTAGCCATAACATGATCTAATCTATGAATTGATACCAGTCTCCTCTGGCAGCTCTGGCTGTACAGGACCTCTAACGGGTCCCTGTTGTCCCCGTAGTGCGGTAACCTGTCCCTGTAGTGCTGCCACCTGTCCCTGTAGTGTGGTCACCTGTCCCTGTAATGACTGCGTCACTGTCAATGTCTGTATAAGTTGTTGCTGTCGGGTACGATCAACTGTCCTCAACTCTCTCATCTCTGCAGATCTCCTCTGATCTGCCTTCAGCATCTCTGAAATCACAGCCTGTCTCCTATGATCAGCAGCATGCAACTCTCTAATCTCTGACATCTGACCCAGTACGGTAGTGCGCAGTGACATAACCTCTCCGCGGGCAAGATCACTCGCATCCATCGATCGCCTCCAAGCCTCTCTGGACAATCTAGCCTCTGTCTCTATCTGATGACGTGTTTATGCATGTGCTCGTCTGTCTCTAAACAACATATTGAGCCGACCAGCCAATAGCTGTCTCTGACTCTGCTTATTGTCTAACCTCGTATAAATCTCATATGTGTCTTGCCTAACCCTAGTCTCAAATGATGTCATATGTCGACCCAACTCCGTGTCAGTACTAACTGGTGCCCCCTGAAGGGTCTCAACTATCTCATCCCATGAGTTGGTGATCCTATATCCAACCTCTCTCTCTGGATCACGCCTGGTCTCCCTATCCATAGTAGCTACAAAGCCATAGTTTGCTCTAAGACCTCCAGCCGGTCTAGCAGCAGCAGCAGATGAGCTCTCTCCTACCTCGTATCTAGGACCAAGAGCGTTACCTAACCTCTTCCTAAAAAAAAGGGGTGGTTAGGGTAACCTCGAGTCTGTCCTCCTAACGACTAAAGAGGGAATGTAGCAATGGTGGAGTATGAAGTAGGAACTGATATGGGCAAGGGTGATGGTATCCCTAATGATGGTGCATCTGGTCTGGTGGGGGAGAGTATGAAGGGTGGTGGTAATGGTAGAGAATAGGAAGTAGATGCGGCCTCAGCTCTCATCCGGATCATCTCAGCTCGATAGCCCAATGAACGAATGGGGCTAGGAAGTGGTGCTGGTAATAACACAGGTGAGGGTGGTGATAGTGGTAGTGATGAAGAAGGTATCTGGGGAAGTGGTGAAGACCATGGGGAGAGTGGTGATGATGGTGGAGTAGATATAGCGAGAAGTCTGGCAACCTCTGCATCAGACCATACTGGTGTAGATACTGGAGCTGGAATAGAAATCCTAGCAGTCACACGATATGCAGGGTGTGGTGGTGGTGTGGCCGTAGACTCATCAGTCTTGAACGACTCTGTCTCCTCCACAGATGGGGCCTGATCTGTAGCTGGTAAAGCAACAACTACAGAGTCGGCAGGAGCTGGGTGCTCCTCCTCCTCATCCCCATCAGCCTCCATGTCAACATCATCCTCATCCTCCTCTGATGGCTCATCCTCATCGTCTTCGTCATCTCCTCCATCAGCAGAATAGTCAACAGGATCCTCCTCGGGGTCCTCATTGTCATCCTCCTCCGGGTTTGCCTCAGGATCGGACTCCGGGACATAGTCAGGTGACTGAGCAATGGGTGAGGCATCCTCAGCACCTGGCTGATCCTCAGTAACAATCTCATCATCAGTATGCTCTGGGCCTAAAACATAATCTGGCAAAGGTGGTGCCTGCTCTGGCTCCTCAGGGCCAGGCACGTAATCT
This sequence comes from Tanacetum coccineum, assembly GCA_026074375.1. Classification (NCBI taxonomy): domain Eukaryota; kingdom Viridiplantae; phylum Streptophyta; class Magnoliopsida; order Asterales; family Asteraceae; genus Tanacetum; species Tanacetum coccineum. Next base: position 40,123 of record BQNB010023240.1, on the reverse strand, counting down.
GGAGAGGGTGGGGCCTAAAGAACGGCCTCCACATATGGGTCCTCTGGCATCCCAAGCAGCTCAAGATACTCGTGATCATCGGCTCTCGATGATCCTATGTCTGATAAATCCTTAAATGGACTGGAAACCTCCATGTATGTAACCCCCGATTCATCTGAATCTGACATGACTAAATCTGAAAATTCAAAATAGCTTATATTAGTATTTAAATATAATGACTCTTAATAGTATTTTTTAAATACATTTATATGAACATGTAATGAATCAATTATGAATGCATCTAGTCCAACTAACTAATGCAACAAGTAGTGTATGCATGAATGTATGCACATATGTATGTCCTGTGTAAAACCCCTTTGTATGAATTCAATGTTTGAAAATGGTTATAGAAAGTAATTAAACTAATTAAATTTTAACCTAATTTAATTATTTAAATTAAATAAAACTAACTAAAGCTAACTGCTGTTAAAACAAAAGGACTAACGGGGAAACAACAAACTGACAAGGGGGACTAACAATTATAACTATAAAAGACAAAATTACACAAACAGTCCCTGAAGTGGACCCCGATATGCAAGGCAAGTCCAAAGTGCTTATTATCAAAAAGCTATAAAAGCAAAGTTGTTAAGGGGCTTGAGGGGAGTCTTTTTCATAATAAGCACTTAGCCTCAATCTCACTAAATAAGCCAGAAATTTAAGCTTTTGGACTGACAGTACTTTAAAAAGCTTATGAGCTTATTTTTCTTTCTTATTGGGATTTAAGCTAACAAAATAAGCTACAACTAATGGGGAACAGTTAATAAGGAGAGGGGAATCCTAAATAAGCTAAAGTAACCTATAATAAGCCCTAAAATAAGCTGGAATCAAGATAAGCTATGTTAACAGCTTATTATAAAAACAGAAAAATGGGGACTTTAAGCCTATAATAAGCTATACTAGAGGAGGAGTTAAGCTACAAAACTATGGGGAATTAAAGGGAAACTAATAAGCTACAATAAAAGCTAAAAGAAACTAGGGGTTCTATGGATAAATAAGCTGGAATATGATGCTGAATTAAGGTGTCTAGCACCAGGGGAAATGCAACAGTGGCCTAGGGGTACTTTTGGCTTATGAAAATAAGCTCTCAAGGGCTTATTTTTCAAAATAAACCACAAACAGATTTACAAGGTATGTAATTAAGCTTATATTCAAAATTTGGTTTATAAATGAGGACTTAATCCTGCTGATATTGGGGCTTAAAAATGACTATTTTCAAAAATCATGCATACATACTTGTTGACTCATACTTGGTCTGTCACAATGACAGGACAAAGGGGTGGGTAAATTGGCTAGAACCAACAACAAAAAGCACAACAATAGTGTGCTTAAGCTGCATAAGCAGCTTGAGCCCTTAAGCTCAATTTGGCTTATTCAAATTTTGACAGAAAGCAAAGGGGACTTAACAACTTATTTTTGCACTAAGAATTTTGATTAAGCTAACCTAAATAAGCCCACACACTCAGCCAAAGTTGGCTGAGTGAGTATGACCCATTAAAACACCCATTTGACCCATTTTTAAGGCTAAACCAAACACCCCCTTAATTTATAAAAAAAAGTTGTTAACTGTTTTTATGGGTAATACAGGCTGAGAAAATCAATTATAAGTGAGGTTTTATAACCTTTAACATGTTTTTAAACAATTTAAACAGAATTTAAACACTTGAATTATACTTGAATTTTTCGACAATTTCAATTTCACAAACACTCTTTAACTTGTATTAAAACTGAAAGTATTACAAAAACTTAAAAACTAAACTGAGTACAACAATTTTAAAGCAAGCTTAAGTAATTTTTAAACTAAGAAAAGTAAAAAACAGGTTGTGGTTTCTTATCTTTTTGGAATCGTCATGAGACGTATTATTTTTATAAAATGTCAAACCCACTATTTGGATTTCGAATCCAAACAGCCCCTTTTGTGTCTTTTATATAATTAATTATATACTTGTTTTATACATACTTTTTAACAATTTAAAATACCACAATTCCTTTATAACTCATAATATACTTATGTCATATATATTATATGGTCCGAGATCCATAATTTGTCCATTAGTCCAAGATCACAAGTTCATAACTTCACATAAAATCATAACTTTCCTTAATTAACTTTTAATCACTAGTTTATACTAAAACATTTTCCACTTAAACCAACATGTTAACATACTTAAAATCTCATTATTCCATGATATTACTAATCACATATCATATGAAAAAGTGTTAAAAATCATAATCATAAGCAAGTTATTCATTTAACATGTTTAAAACCCTAAATGGTGATTTAACTATATAGAACATATATACTTATAAAAATGAGAAAAGTAAAGACATAAAGGTTTATTGATAACCTCAAAGTGATGTATGATGATGAGAAATACAATCTAAACCCTTGTTTAGATTTTTAAACCAAGCTTGCAATAATAAAAACCCTAGATTAGGTTTGAAACCCTAATCTTACTTTCTATGCTTCAACACTTGAAAATGGTTAACCAATGCTTGGAAACATCTTAGTATATCTTAGGAATGATGTGTGTATGTGTGTATGCTCTTAGAAAATCAAGGTATGGATTGGGTAAGTTGGGTGTTTGATGCCGTGGGTTGGAAGGAGAGAAAAGGAGAGAATTTGCTTTGATTTTTGCTAAGGAATGAGATATATGTTTTTATCTACAAGTACTTCTCTTTATATACTACAAGAGGCATAGTACAAGACACTATTAGCTAGACCAAAGTGTTAAATGAGGCAGGGGGTGGCAACATTGGTCAAAAAGGAGGAAATTAAGGGTGACTAGTTAGTCAAGTCTTTACTAACTCCATTTTGTACATGCTAGGTCTTTAAGTCTCATGTCCTTATGTCTCCCAATAGTATAGATCATCCCCATGAAATGTGGAAGTGTGTTGGTTAAATATCTTGGTAAAACTACAAGTATTACTTGCAATATTGTGGTAAAAAGAAAGTTTCACTTTGTAGAAAAAGAAAAGAAAAGATGTAGCTAGCATATAAAGTATGTTAACAATATTCACCCTTAGAACAATGGATCCGGAGGCTTGGTAAAATGGAAAAGAAAAGTATCCATATTATTAGAGAAAAAAAGAGATGATATGGGAAGAGTGTGTGTGTTGATGAGAGAAAAGAGAGAAAAATACACACACACTTTTACAAAAGTGAGCTTCACCCCTCCATGGAAGTATGGAGGGGGTATTTATAGTCCCGGGCTTTACTAGCTAAACTAACCCGACAGGACTATAAATGATAAATGTAATTCCAGATAAGTCACCATATTTTAGGGCTAACAATCTTCCCCCAATATGTGGACTTACAGAATTACTTACAATGTTCCTAACAAGTACAAATAACAACGTAATATAGTCTTCCAAAGCGCTTCCACAGCTGAAGTTGTCTTCTGAGTTCTCCTCGTCTTAAAACTTGTATTCCAGCTTGGATATTCATTGTCTTTACTTGTTCTTGAACCATTTTAGTATGCATGAGTTGGATTAACTTCCCCCAATCCATGCAGCATGTCTTGAAAAGCTTTCTTCATAGACTCCTTTTTGGCGAAGTTTCTGAATCGGGTCCCCCAACAACATCCTATCTTAAGCAGATTCTAAAACTTTGAGGTGCTTGAAACAAATCTTCTACATGTCATAACGCTTGACAGCGGAATTTGTAGAAGTCAAATCCACACCAACTTATACACTGCTTCTTGGTCCATTAGGGCTTGGTGAATATTCATTCGGGGGTGCATGCGAAGAAATAACATTGTTCTTTCATAAGTTTGCATATTACTTCCCAAACCATACTAAACATTTTTGAGGGCTAACAAACTTCCCCTAAAAGTTGATATGGTAAACATCAAAGTCATTATAGTTCCTAGATGTACACATTTTCCCCCATGATGGTTGCGAACTCTCAGAAGCATCATTGTTGTATATGTCCATATACTCGAGAAGTTCTAGTCATAAGCACAAATCTTGATATACAAAAGAATCATTACCCTCTTGACTTCACTAACGTAGAGTAGGATGAGCAAGAATCAAGACTCTTGGATATATCAAGGTTTGTGAATGAATAATCATTGAATAACTTTGGATGATTTTGCTTAGACTGTGAAGTATCTTTGTCTTGGAATAGCACAAAAATACCCGTGAGAAGTGCTGATTACATCTCAACCTTTATACTCCCTGGCTAACTTACCAACCTCGTATTCTTTCGGCTATTGTTGTGATCACTTGGTGAAGTTAACTTGATATACCAAACTTGAAACTGAAGTAAAATCCCCCAAAATTATTACTTAATCTTGCACTACTGTTGATTGAAGAACAGTGCAGAAGAGAATCTCTAAGTACCTTATACTCCATCAAAAGTATAAGTAAGTACAAACACTCTTGAAATTATCCAAAACGACATTTGCGTGTGGACCATGAGCACTAATAATGTAACTCCTTAGTGATAGTATTCCAAGTCTTCAATCTAAACCACCCCTTGACTCTGGAAAACTAGATAAACCAAGTCATAATTATCAACTGTATACGTTAAGCAAGTCATCAAAATCGATAGAAAATAGAAGGAAAGTCACGATGATGAAATAAGTAGACTCCTTTGTGAAAATTCGACTTCAATCGCAAATAAAAGGTTACCAAACCAACTTCGTGATCACTTGTCATCATTATCCGAGTCTCTAGCCTTTTTGTCGTTTAAGTGAATCTTTTCAGGATCATTTTGGGATTAAGTGTTGTTGTTTGTGTGGTATGTTGTTATGGTTGATTGTGGTGTTTGTTTGTTGTCCTTGTTTTGATTATAATATTCCCAAATTCGGTCACATGCCCAAAGTCGGTCACATGCCCAAAGTCGGTCACATGCCCACCTGATGCGCGGAAGGTAAGGTCGAAAAAAAAAATCGGGAAATTAGGTAGTCAAAACTAGGTTTTCTGTGTGGCAAACCGCCTCCTTTGGCAACCTGCCACCTATGGCAAACCGCCACCATTATTACACCAAACCGCCACCACAAGGCAAACCGCCGCCATGGGCAAACCGCCGCCTAGAACATTTGTCAAACCGCCGTGGATTTTTTGAATTTTGGGCAGAGTAACATTTCTTTTTGCTCAATAAAATAATCAAACCGCCGTGGTACCTATTCAAACCGCCACCAAATGGCAAACCGCCGGCTATATTTTGATTATTTTAATCAACCCGCCTTTGACTAGTCAAACCGCCGCCTGACTTTTCCTTAAAAGGTGGATCTTGTCCCCTATTCTTGTCAAACCGCCATGAAGAACACCAAGTTCGAATTTTGCATAATCACTCCAAATAAGCTTTTTATCCACTAAAATGGGCTATAACATGTAATACTATGATGGTATATGAAGATTAACCATCCAATTACATGTATTTCTTCGTGGATCATAAAAAATGAAGCAACCCTCCACGAAGAACACCAAACTTTATAAGCTTATAATTCGAACTTGATGCTTATGCAACACTTGAAATTGTTACAATCTAACCTGTTTAACATGTAGATCAGGGAGAGAACAAGATTAACAACCCAATAAGCCCATAAAAATTCGAGCCGTGGCCTTTTTGGCTTAAAATAAGCCACGAATTTTGAGCTTATTTAACCACGAAATCAGTTGGTAAACAACACGGATTCCCCCTATGCTCTGGTGCCAATTATAGGATCTCGATTAACACATCACTTCATATATCATACACGAATCGAATCAAGAAAGATGATAAGAGATTTCTAGAGAGAGAGAAACTAGTAAGAGAATATAGAGAGAATAGAAAGAAAATGTAAAAGTTATATTATGAAATCTCTAACCTTTTCACAAGAGGAAAAGGTTTATATACCCCGTCACATTAAAGGTACGCGCGGGATATTTAACTAGGATCCGGGCTTGGGTTTTGCTTGGGATTAAACCCGAAACATATACAATATTAGTTTAACTATCGAGCCCGATTCCCGATACTTTCCTATTACAATGTTAACTAATTGATTGACCGAGACTTAAATACATAATGAACGAACTTCATGTTCGACTCAATATTTTGAGGCTAACAATCTCCCTAAAGTGAGTCATTGATGACACTCTTCAATGTGGATAAATGAGATGCCCTTTTGTCGTTTAAGCTCATGTGGTCTTAGTCGTTTCTTTGTTCTTTGTTTGTAGGTTTGTTCCTTCATTGCTTTTCGATCTTGGACTTTGAATCCTTTATTCTTTATGTAATGCCATCTTGTGATCTTATGTCTTTGACAACATTTCTCTTATTATGCCTAAATCTTGAAAGCTTAAATCAGAGTTTACGGAAGTCTTTGTCTTTAAATCTTGAGCTTTCATGATTGTTTGTCTTTGTAGAATGAGCATGAATATGTGGTAATGAATGACTTTGTTGATTGGGATACCGTCACCAACGTTTTAACCTGAGAGTTTATGTTAGTGATAATCAAGAAAATTGATTTGAAAATCAATCGACGTGTTACTTGTAAAAGCGTTTTTGTAACACATCGAGAGTTTTAATCTTTTTATCAAAATTCATCAACCGTCAATTCATTTACTGGACCAAATCGATATCTAGTTGTCATAAGTTTGATTCATATAGAATCTCGCAAGTCACCTACCAAGAGCTTGTTTGATGTTGGCTCAAGCAGGATTTCCATCTTCATTGTGAATACATTAGTATCACTCGGATGTTCTGGCAAATATCACAAGGATATTACGTAGGACTCTTGTTAACAACTTGTAAACCTGATGATGTTCAACAAGTGTTTGAAATGGAATGTGTCCTAACAAGATTTTTATTGATCTCTTGGCTCTAGACTCGATTAGTGCATTTTGGTTTTAGTACTCGAAGGCTTGAACGATCTCAGAATGAGATGTCAATAGATAACGTGTGTATCTCCGTGACAAATGAGACAAGTTTCTTTTTTTTTTTTTTTTTTTTTTTTTTTTTTTTTGTTGAGAGAAAACCCATTGGCTGGGATGGGTTTGTGCATTGACTCAATACTGGGTCCATGATGTCGTTTTCAATGTCAGCAATCAACTTGTGATTCTAACAGCATATGTATTGACCCGGTTTCTGCCTTAAGTTGTGTGGAGGGCTTCTTTCTTTAGACCCTTTATCCATACATTTCTTTTTCATTCTTCAACGCCTTCAATGCTTACCAGGACGTCATTACTAACACCTTGTTGTGATTGTTCCAGTGTTAGCTCAATCTTAGTTGCCATTATTCCCATATACATTCATCTCCAATCATACCTAAGTACCTAAAAATCCTTTTCACAGCATGAAGATGTGAAACCTTTGGATTGACTTGGTATCTAGCACAAGCACACACTGCAAAAATGATGTCAGGTCTTGAAGATGTAAGATACATCAATGAACCTGTAGGATCCCGTAATCACTTCACTTCATATAACGAACCACGAATCGAACTAGAAAAGAGATAAAGAGAGTGAGTTGTTTTTGTAGAGAGAGAAAGAAGAGAGAGAGAGATGAGAGAAAATAGGAAAAAGAGAATTAATTTAGAATGAACAACTAACTCTTTTCTAAATAGAAAAGAGTTTATATACCCAGTCGCGTTAAATGATGCGCGGGATATTTAACTAGGACCCGGGCTCGGGTTTTGCTTGGGATTAAACCCGAAACATATACAATATTAGATTAACTATCGAGCCCGATTCCCGATATTATACTATTACAACATTAACTAATTAAATGACTAAGACTCGTACACGTAATGAACGAACTTCCTGTTCGACTCAATATTTTAAGGCTAACAATCTCCCCCGAAGTGAGTTCATTGATGACACTCCTTCATGAGATCAATGAGATTGCTTTTGTCGTTAAGCTCATGTGGTCTTGGTCTTTCTCTTTGTTCTTTGTTGTAGGCTTGTTCCTTCATGCTTTGCGATCTTGACTTTGAGCCTTTGTCATTGTCTTTATCGTCTATGCCATCTTGCGATCTTGTGTCTTTGACCAACATTCTCATACTATGCCTCATCTTGAAAGCTTCAAATCAGAGTTTGCGGAAGTCTTTGTCTTTAAATCTTGAGCTTTCATGATAGTTTGTCTTTGTAGAATGAGCATGAATATGTGGTAATGAATCGACTTTGGTTGATTGGGATACTGTCACCACCGTTTTAACCTGCAGGTTTACGTTAGTGATAATCGAGAAAATTGATTTGAAAATCAATCGACGTATTACTTGTAAAAGCGTTTTTGTAACACATCGGGAGTTTTAAGCTTTTATCAAAATTCATCAACCGTCAATTCATTTACTGGACCAAATCGATATCCAGTTGTCACAAGTTTGATTCATATAGAATCTCGCAAGTCACCTACCGAGAGCTTGTTTGAGGTTGACTCAAGCAGGATTTCCATCTTCATTGTGAATACTAAAAGTATCACTCTGATGTTCTGGCAAATATCACAAGGATATTGCATAGGACTCTTGTTAACAGCTTGTGAACTTGATGATGTTCAACAAGTGTTTGTAATGGAATGTGTCCTGACGAGATTTAGATTGATCTCTTGGCTCTAGACTCGATTAGTGCATTTTGGTTTTAGTACTCGGAGGCTAGAGCAGATTGCCACCTATTCAATATCAATGATCTCGGAAGAGATGTCAATAGATAACGTGTGTATCTCCATAAATGAGATAAGTTTCTGTAGAGAGAAACTCGAATGGCTAGGAAGGGTTGTGCATTGCATCACTGGGTCCATGATGTCGTTTTCAATGTCAGCAATCAACTTGTGATTCTGACAGCATATGTATTGACCCGGTTTCTGCCTTAAGTTATGTGGAGGGCTTCTTTGTTTACACCCTTTATCCATACATTTCTTTTTCATTCTTCAACGCCTTCAATGCTTACCAGGACGTCATTACTAACACCTTGTTGTGATTGTTCCAGTGTTAGCTCAATCTTAGTCGGCATTATTCCCATATACATTCATCTCCAATCATACCTAAGGACTGCTATTTCTAACTATGGAGTGTCCTTGGGTAGATCCCTCCGGTTCTGGTTGGATCATAGGACAAATACCTAACCTTACCACCTTATGACTTCAGAATCGTCGTGAAATAAGATGTTGTAGGGTATGAGATCGTAACCATAAAACCTTTTCCGGATAGCACTTTGAGTCTTTTAGATCACATTTTAATTACATTTCTCCCCTTATTTTAAATTCTAAGTCACTTAGTTTTTGAAATACTGTGTGATTAAAATTTGTCTTGAAAAATCTGTGGGAGAAAATATGGTCAGCATGAATGGTTTGGAACTTTTTGATAATGTTTTGAATACATAAGAATGGTCGTTGATGATGTATCCAAGAACATTAAAACTTTGTTTTTCGAAAAAACTCCCCCTCAAAAATAGGACCAATTGAGAAATTGTTGTCTTTTGAAAACATTGTGAGGGTTGGAGTGTTGAACACATAATTTTGAAAGATTATGAATTGTCATCGAGAAATTCTTGAAAAATTATGTTCAACTTTTTGAAAAACCAAATGTTAGAGGACTTCTCTTCTAACGTCTATATGGTAAGCGCACTGAAACGTACACTATCCTTGTTCTTGAGCTAAAAACATTGAATGTCTTGTAAGAACAGCTCAAGACCGAGAAACGTTAATTTTCTCGTTGTGAGGATAAGTTATAAACCTTCCTTTATTTGAAGTCCGGGTTATGTACTGATATTTGCACATAAGCCATTTAGAAAATTAGAAATGACATGTTTTGAAACTATTTGAAAACTCTCGCTCGAACTTCATTTACACACCCGTGTCAATGTTAATCGACATTTTCTGATGCTCGTATCTGTTATCGATCCAAGAGGACAATGTCATGGAGATCTTTTGAAAATTTTTCTGTTTTTCTTTTTTTCAATAATATTTACATGTTGTCCTCAGCATTGCTATATGATGGTGGAATAGTAATTCCAACTCTTGTCGTGATGCAGTTGTCTTGACGTTTGCTTAAGGAACAACTTTTGGAACCAGCTTTGAACTTGACTGTTCATTGTTGTGGTCGTGAATTCCGAGTTCTGAACAGTTATGATCAGAAGTCATTTGATGAAGAACGAGGCTTGAACTGATGTGAACAGACGTCATTGACATGAAGACCGAGGCTTGAACTGATGTGTTCAAACGTCTTTTGTTAAGATTTCATCTATTGTGAAACCATTCTGGCACTGGTTTCTTAGATATCAAAAATTTCAGCAACCACACTCTGAGAAAGTATAATTCAATTATACCGTTTTCAACCTGTTCCTTTATGAAGTGATACCGAGTATGGATGTGCTTGGTACGGGAGTGCTGCACGGGGTTGCATGATATTGCTATGGCTGACTAAGAGTCGCAATACAACGGTATTTTGTTGTAGTTGAAGCCATAATCTTAAAGCTGTGTCCTCATCCACATTACTTGAGCACAACTTGCAGAATAACGCCCACCATATTCAGACCTCTGCGGATGACATTGCCCCCAAAGTACATCCTGCTTCTCTTTGACATCCATTGACTAACTTTATCACTCCTAGGAACTGTATTCCTCCAGAAGTGCTTTTGCGAGTATCAAGGCATTCGACATGATCAGCATCTGAAAAAGCGGTTAGTTCAAATCCAGAATCCTTTGGATACCAGAGTCCCATATATATGGTACCTTCTTAAGTATCGAGAAAGATCCTTTTACCTCTTGAGGTGTTTTTCATCGTTTGCTTGATATCTGCACAAAAACATACAGCTTGCACTATGTCTGGTCTGACTAGATGTCCAGATACATGAGTGACCCGATTTTGCTATGAAAGTCCAGTTTGGTCTAACGGTTTCACCACTTAAGTCTGCATCCTTATTTAGGTTTCGTAGCCATTGGGTACCAATGCTTTTGTCCTTTTTCCATACCATTTTTTTTCAGAATCTCTAAGTGTACATGGCCTGATTGATAAAAATACCACTGGGGAATGGGGATCTGAAGTCCTAAAAAGAATTTCATTTCCCCATTAAGGGACATCTCAAATCTACCGTGCCAATTAATTTTTCAAAACGTTTTGAAAAATTTAGGGTTTTGGATCCAAAAATAATTTGTCATCAAACGTAAATCTGCACAAGTAGAATTTCCTCCCCTATTTTATCGTGAATATGGTCAGGTTAATGATTCCTTTAGTAAACCTTTGAAATAGGAATTTTTGAGAGTTCATCATACCATGCCTCTCGGAGCTTGTTTTCAAACCATATAGAGCTTTCTAGACGGTAAACTTTGTCTGATGGATCAGAGAACAACGAATCCGTCTGTGAGCAAACATAAACCTCCTCCTTCAATGACCATAAGAGAAATGCCGTATTCACGTCCCATATGATATATTGGAAAAGACTGTGTGCAATCATGTGCGACAAAAATCCCAGACAACAGCCTCCAAGAATGCAACTGAGCAAATGAACTTCGAAATCAATACCCTCTTCCTGAGCATAACCTTTAGCTACAAGTCGTGCTTTGTTGCGAATTACAGTTTGGTCTTCATCCTTTTTGTTTTTCCATAACCACTTTAGCTTGATTACGTACTTGCCAAAAGGTTTGTCAAAGAGTTCCAGACGTGAAGTCTGTCCAAACTGATGAGTTCTTCCTGCATTGCTTCTATCCATGCAGAATCATCCATCTTCCTTAATGTTTTTGGTTTCAACAAAATACTCACGGTGAGTGCGAACATACACATTACATGATCTGTTTGTCAAGTTGTAGTCTTGTTTGCTCATGGGGGCCCCTTTATTTGGATGGATTTCCACGACTTGAGTAACGGTGATCTTTTGTCCCATCGTATTCTGAATGTGAAGGTTGATTGAAGGTATGCACATTTGAATTACAAGATTCGAGCGGAAAGACTTAGCCGCTTCTTGAACCCGGTGGTACAAAAAGTATTGTTAAATTCTGCTTGATCATCGTTTGTTTTCCTCAGCATAACATTTGTAGGAGTTGTCGTTCTGATGTAGGGGAATGTTCGTTGAAGGATTGTGTCTTGTGAGCAGAAATTATCGGTGGGAGAAGAAGACTTGTTGACACGTGAAGTACCATCATTGAAAAATTCATCATACAAAGGACCAAAAAGAAGATCCAACTCCTATTGTGATGGAACTGTTGTATCTGCTGAAGAAAAACATTTTAGTAGTTCTGGTGCGGGGTCAGGGTTGTCATAATCTGACGCCTTCTGTCGTTGGGGAACGAGGCCTGAAGTCAATAAGCAACAGAAGTCTCTGAAATCACTTGATCTCAACAAAACTGGGATGGATGGGATTCAACTATCAACCGTGTTCTCTTGTTGTAAACACGATATCCCTTTGACTGAGTGGAGTATCCCACCAAAATGCACGGATCCCCTTTTTCTTTCATCTTATCCAAATTTTCACCATCTCTTGTTAAGTAACAAGTGCAACCAAAGATGTGAAGGGTGTTTTTGATTGAGGGTATCTGTCATTAATGATGTGATATGCCGTTTTCTCATGAGTTGGGATGATGATTGATCTGTTTTGAGTATAGCATGCGGTTGCAATTGCTTCAGCCCAAAAGAATAAAGGAAGTTTAGAAGCCGAAAGCATCGTTCGAGCAGCCTCAACGAGAGTGCGGTTTCGTCTTTCGACAACGCCGTTCTGTTCAGGTGTTCGAGGAGTAGAAGTTTTGATGCTCAATTCCTTCCTTCTTTAAAGAATGCATTAAGTGTCTTGTTTAAGAACTCAGTGCTCTGTCAGTGCGAACAGAAATTACTGGGGCTTGAAGATTTCTTTGGATCATCGTGAGAAAGTCTTTCAAAACTTCTGGTGTTTCATCCTTGGAACGTAGAAAGAGAGTCCAAGTATAACAGAGTAGTCATCGACGATTACCAGAATATATTTCTTCCCATTTATGCTGTGCAACCCCATTGAACCTCATAATCCCATATGAAGCAAATTTAACCGTCCTTTTGAACTTGGAATAGTCTTTGACTTGAATGAACTTCGTTTTGCTTTACTCACTTCACAAGAGGAACATAGTTGATCCTTGACATACTTCAGTTTTGGTAAACCAATCACAACATCTTTCTTTGAAAGCAAGTTGATGTAGTCGAAGTTGAGATGAGAAAGTCTTCGATGCCATAACCATGCCCCCCTTGAGTTGGTGATGCTTTAGCCATGAGACAGATTGGAGCTGATGAAGTTGTTTCTTGAAGAGAAATTGTATAGAGATCAGTTCCACGATTACCGGTTAGTAAGTCGTTTCCCTGAAGATCTCTAACAAAACATGTAGATTTCCGAAATGCAACCTCCAAATCCGCATCACAGAATTGACCAACCGAGAAAAGATTGTGATTGAGACCTTCGACGTAGTAAACCCTTTTGATCGTGATATTTCCTTAAACCAAATCTCCATAACCAAGAATTGGAGCAAATTGATCATTGCCAAAACGAACGGTACCCAAGTATTTTTCAACAAAATTGCACAGCAGAGATAGATTGCCCGTCATGTGCTTTGTGCATCCAGAGTCAACAATGAATAGGATGAGTTGTACAATCTGCAAGAGAATTAGAGGACGATGGAATACATGACAAATTGGATCCTAAAGTGTTTGTGAGTTTTAAGACATTAGTTATCCTAGATACATTATCTACGGAAAAACTAACTTTCTTAGTCACACTTTCGTTCCTAACTTTAGGTACCCATTTCCTTTTTGTCTTAGGAACCCATGTATATGCTGATGGGCATTGTTGTGCTATCCACCATTTCCATGCCTTATTAGTCTTCTTATACAACATCCTATAGTAACTCTTTGAATTTGTGATAGTGGATTCTGATGCAACTGTTTTCTTATGGGGTGTTGCAACAGATTTGTTCGCTTGACTTTTGGGTTTTCTAGTACTAATAGGCACTACATTAGGCTTCTTAGTTCTAGCATTCACGTCTTTCAAAAACTTAGAAACACAAGCATCATGATTCGAATTAAACACACATTTTCCACAAGTAGCACAAACAGCATTAACATTCGAAGTTCTGGAATTTAAACTGTCATTACACGCAGTTACAGACTTTGTTTGATTAGAAATACTAGAAATCCTAGGGTGTTCTTCTACTTCAGTCTTCTTAAACTTCACATGACTAGTGTTTGGCACGACCTTATCTTTCATTTGATTGCTCCTAGGCTGTGGTCTGCTAACATTAGTTTTGTGAGCTACTCCTGTAGATGTAGATACGCGAGGATTAGTATTCCTAGAAGTCTGATTCAACTGTGGTGCTCTAGTTTGTGTGGTACTACTTGCAATTCGATACATGCCTGGTTTAATCACATTTGTGTTTCTTACAGCTTGCTTTGCTGTTTGAGGCAAATTCTGTGGAGTGACTGGTTTTGATAAACCCTCTGACTCATTAGTTTTTAAAACCGACTTTTTCTTTGCAAAATATTTTCTCTCAAGAGAGTCTGAAAAAGGAGCCGGTTTTCCTAAAACTGATGGTTTTGGAATCCTTTGAGCATTTGGTTGTCGAACAACAGATGGTTTATCAAACTGAGTTTCCACAGACTTTCCTTTTGTTACCAGAATGAGTTTCTTTAACTCATTTATTACCATGTTCTTGTCTTGCATTTGAGCTTTCAAATCTTGTATTTCAAAATATTGTTCACGTTCCTTTCGAAATACATTTGATGCCTTTTCTTTGCAAACTGTGTCATTTTTCAGTTGTTCTTGACAGTCTTGTAAAGCGATTTCAAGAGAAATTGAGTGTTTTTCTAATTTAGCAAAACTCTGTAAAAGCTCAGTGTAAATCTCTTTACTTACAAATTCAGTTTGTTCAGAAAGCTTTTGTGCAAGACAGTCACATTCCCTGACTTTATGAAGATATAAGCATTGTAATTCAGTGATCTCATCTAAATCAGATGAAGATTGCCAAATAATAACACATAACATCTTTAGCCACACATTCTTTCAAAAGCATATCATACATGTTGGTAAAAATTCGGCCTTATCAGATTCAAGTTCATCAAGTTCATCTTCAAGAGATTCAACGTACTTTAAATCTGCAATGCATTCTTGCATAAGTTCACTGTACAAATGCGAAACTATCATCTGGTTCCATAAGGCAAGGGCATCAAACATGTCTTTACTAGATTTCCATACTTGCGCAGTGGGTTACGAAGATGATAAAGGTGTTTGAATGTTTTACCCATGCTTGATTGACAATTTCTTTCAGATGATTGATGTTATTTGTCATGACATTATATGCTTGTCTACTTTTGCTTACTGATTTAGACACTGGTAAGAAATCTATGTTTTTGAAAATATTTGGCTTCAGTTATCACAAATGAATTTCTCCACAATTTCTTTCCTATTTCATTTGCCCCGGTAGGCGAACTGAATATCATAATGCTGAGTCGGGGGTTTTGAAAATTTCATAAAGACTATTTGAACATGTGTAGTCAAAAGGTTTCACTAATTCTTTATCATTTTTTGATCGACTCACGCACAAGAGGTCTGAGTCCTCTTCCCTATCCGGGACGAGTTTTTTGCAGGATCAGATTGGTCATGAGGATCACATACAAACAAGTATCTCATTTTTTGAGCCTTTTTGAGGTACCTGGATTGTAAGGTAGGTCTTCCATTAAATGTAGGGCATTTGGGTGCTTAACATATGAATGGTTTGAATTGATTGCCTCCGTTAGTAAACAATTTCATTCAAAAACTTTATCATGGTTTTTCCATATGAAATCATTTTGTCAATATCATTATCTTCTTTAAGCATCAAATCCGTTTATTAACTTTTGTTTTCTCCTTGACAAAGACCTTCGTTATGTGAACTTTGGTTAAAAGACTCTGTTTGACTAACTCATCATGTTTCTCTTTGACAACAGAAATTTCATAGGCTTTCACTTTAAAACCTTCTTTTATGTCAATTTCTTTTTGAGCTATTAGTCCTAGAGCTTCATTTAACTTATGTTCAAGTTTGTCATAGTCACTGTACCGATCAATTAAAGTCCCTTGTAAAACCTCTCAAACTCAGTTCTGTTTTATTTTGAAGTGCAACTAGGCAACTATCCCGAATACTATTAGATTCCCCCAGAGTTCTACTAGTTTCCGCAAGAATAGATTTGCACTTAGGTAACTCTTGAGTCAATGTTGCATTGCTTTCTTTAATTGCTTTTGAATCTTTTTATTCTCATCGACATCAAGTTTTAAATTAGCAATTAAATTAGCAAGTGCAACACGCTCATCATCACATTCTACATCGTTTTGGTCATCCTGAATATCATTATCACACATATCCGGTGAGTCAGAAGTGACATTACTATCACCCGTTTCCACTGCACATGTGTTACTGATGGATTCAGATTGGTCAAAATGTTGTATGTCATTGGCAAACACATTATCATATCAGTAACGTATTGTACATGATCAATGGCTCAGCATCTGTGCCTGAGTCTGCATTAGGAACCTCCTGGATCTTTGCCATATAGCTGTAATGTGCTTCCAACTCTTGTTCATCAATCTCTTCATCCGTGTCTGCTAGCAGTCAGTATTGGCTCATGCTTGAAAGTTGAACACCTTTCCTCAGCTTGTTTTACAACAATAGGTCATCTTTTTCCTTGTGATACTGGAGTCTCTAACCCGTTTTTTGCTTTCTGCATTCCATAGCATAATGAACCAATAATCTTGCATTTAAAACACTGTATCCCAGACTATTGAACTACGACCACCTAAGTTTCCTAGCCCAACAACATTCACTACCCTCAGATTCCCAAACTGTCCAGTCTGATAGTCATTTCCTGTAACCTTGGAGTAGTATCCACATTCTTGTTACTGGTGTTTGAGGAAGTACAAAGTTGTTCTTGTTAAGGTTTGTAGAGTTTCCCTTGAAGTACTTTAGGCAATGAGAGCCAAATTTTTCTTCATGTCTTTATCCTTCTAGAGCTTTGGTTCAGGATCACTGTCTTCCTTCCGAAGCCGACTCAGATGGTGGTGTGATTGGGTTTTGGCTATCTCTATTGCCTTTGAATCTCGTAGTTGCATGATATCTGGTTGGAAAGTGACGCTTATGATGTATGGTGAATCATATGATTTGTGAGACTTTGATGATTGATAATAAGGGCCTTGAATGTTTTTTTGAGCATTAGCAACAAGTGCTAATGGGTTAGCATTCTTGGCAATCTCTCAGCACGGAGTTCATTAACTTCCATTTGGTATTGTTTCAGAATGTCAAATAGCTTATGGTATGAAACTTCATCCAACTTGTGTTGTTGCTTCACAATTGTGACAAATCTGGACCATTCTGGTTGAAGTTGCTGAAGAAATTGAACATTGACTTGCATCGTTGCAACTGTCAAATTGTTTCTTATCATTTCATTCATACATTTTGTAAGAATCGTGTGTAGTAAGACTGCAATGTTTCTCCGATCGTGAGAGGTGAATTGACCACAACTCCCAATAAGTTTGTCTTGACATCTTGAATGATTCGTATTCACCTTGTTGTAGCCTTCGATGGCTTCCCACATTTTCTTGAGCTGTCTGACATGCATCAACAGTTGAGTATATTTCGTCTCCAATTCCAGTCAATATCAAATGAATCGCTTCTTTTTCTGATTCATAATGAGCTCTGTTCTCAAGAGTCATATTCGTAACAGTCTCGACTGTTGTTTGTTCAGGAACTCTGGAGACTCCTCTGTACATGAACAGCTGGTGTTGTGACAAAGCATTGGAGTGTATGGGACCTTTAAGAAGCACTTCCGCAAGGCATCACCATTTAGGTCATGTATCAATGTATCGTAAGAGACCGTGATCGCCATTGTGCAATCGTCCTGTGCAAGCATTGTGGACGATCCCTTGAACCTGCTGCTATTATGTTGTTATGCATTTGACTGTCGGTTGTGGAAGTTACACTTGGAGTTGTCATGATGAATGATTAAAGAATTATGAAGTGAAAAATGATTGAATGATCTTAAGTGTTATGAGGTGTTTGATGGATTGTGGTATTTAAAATTGAAATATTAATTTCCACAGGTTTTTACAAGTCAAGGATTTAACCGATAAATTGAGTTTCTTTCCGGCGGGAATTTACAAAAATTCGAGAAAAACCGTGAAAAGTTTAAATTGTTGTTGTTAAGTTTTTGATTATGGTGGGTCCTTAGTATCCAAATTAAAGTCCAAATCCTTGTATTTAGTCATGAAGTTTGTTTTTGTCATGATGTTATGTTTTGATTAAGCGGTGATTAATATATATTCCCAAATTCGGTCAAATACCACCTGATGCGCGGATCGACCTGTGTTTTCAAAACATTTTTCCGGGAAATTAGGATTTCAAAACATGTGTTTTAGGATTTCAAATACCACCTGATGCGCGGTAAGGTCGAAAATTTTTTCCGAGAAATTAGGATTTCAAAACATGTGTTTTCAATGGACAAAACGCAATGACTTTAGTCAAAACGCAAGAGTTCTTGGTCAAAACGCAACACTTGATCAAAACGCAACACTTGATCAAAACGCAACAATTGATCAAAACGCAACGTGTCTACTCAAAACGCAACACTTCTTGGACACAAAACGCAATGGATAAAAAATTTGGGCAGAGTAACAAAAAGGGGGGGTGTTGTGGGATCAAAATGCAATGATAATCTTCAAAACGCAACCTGTGGAGACAAAACGCAATGGTCAAAACGCAGTGACTCAAAACGCAGTGACTCAAAACGCAATGCCTCAAAACGCAGTGACCAAAACGCAATGGTCAAAACGCAGTCTCTTTTCTTGAAAACGCAATGTCCGATACTCAAAACGCAACCAAGAAATTTTGTCAAAACGCAACAAGAACTTTGTCAAAACGCAGTGACGAATAAACTTCAAACTTGCTCGATTTTACCCTTTTTGCCACGAAATGAATTGTAGAACCTCACTAAACGATACAAGGGTTTGTTTTAAGCACAAAAGTACACAACTTTAACACCTTAACCACGAAAATCAAATCAAAACGTGGTTTTTGCTTGTTTTTTCTATTTCGAACCAAACAACTAAATGATACACGAAATTCGAATGTTTTAAACCACGAATCAAACACGAAAACACCCGAGGCTCTTGATACCAAATGTCGGTAACCCTTAATCACTTCACTTCAATAAGATTAACAAGAAGATTAGGAAGAATGTAGAGAGAGAATCTAGAGAGAGAAGGTTAGAGAGAAAAATGGAATTGGATGATTAACTTGAAATGTTACAAATGAACCAACCACCTCACCTTCCTTGGTGAGGTGTATTTATAGGCTTGCATGCCTTTAGTAATTCTACGGGCCGGGCTCGGTTTTACTTGGGCTTTCGCCCGATACACGTGACCGATTAGATTACAAATAAGAGCCCGTTTACCCGTCTAGCCTAATACAACGTATATTAATTTAGTGACCGAGACCCAATATAATTATGAACGAACTTCCATTGATCGACTCAATATTTTGAGGCTAACACATTTGCTGTCAAAAGTTCATAAAAGCCTCAAAAAGTCAAAAAAGTAGTAATGTAATTTAGTCTTTTAAATTTTGAATTTTAAGTTGTAGTATCTTATTTTCTTGCTTGAATTTATGGCTTATGATTAGATTAATTAGTTTTCATAAGCTCAGCTTAGGACTTGGCTTATTTAGCATTTGAGCTTTTCTTAAATTTGTGCTTTTTGAATTGTTTCCTGAGTTTAGCACTTTGATCTTCAAATTCAGATAGTGTAGAGTGTTAGTGGCTAAATAAGCTGATTAGAATTAGCCTGTAGACATCTTAAGCTACCTAGAACAGCCTGTGGTTTGTAATTTGAGCTTAGTTTGAGCTTTGTGAAAGTGTTTAAGTGGAAACAAGAAATTTTGAGCTTAAAAGCTCACTTACTGCATCAGCTTATTTAACAAGCTCTTTTAGAGCTTAATATTTGTTTTCAGCTTATAATCCTTTCATTAAAGTTGTTCAAAAAAGTAAGTTTTATAAGTTCCAGCTTTTGGTTTTCAAAAATAATAAAAAAAAAGTGCAAAAAGGGTGTTGCCAGTCTCAAACCCACGACCTCTCCCACACAATACACACGTCTTACCAATATGCTACAATAGCTCATCCATCCACTTCTCTCCAATTTTAATACTTGTATACATTTTAATTTTCCTTTTCATTATAAGTCGTAGCCTAATAAGCTATTTTCACAGCTTATTCGATAAGCTGAGCTGCTTCTTTTTGTTAGCCGTGTATTTATTAAAGTGATGGTCATTATATATTCCCGAGCCTTGTATAAGTAAATCGTAGTTTACGGGAATTTTATTTAAGCTAGTTGGGCCTAGTTGTCGGGCTCAAGCCCATTTATATTAAGTCCGGCCCAACACAAAGCCCACAAGAATAGTCCACTCTTGTAACTATATAATGCCCTCTCCAAGTGTGGAGAGGGTGTTGCTTCTCATTTTTCTTTTCATGAACATGTAACCATTTTTCTTTTTTATTTTCTCTCTCTCTAAAATCTCTTTTTTCTTATTTTTATGTTTGGTGATGAAATGATATCCTAACATGGTATCAAGATCCCAGGTTGGGTGTTTGTGATTTGGTTGTGGTAATTATTTAACTATCATTCGTATTTCTGTATGATTCAATCTCGTCCATATCCAGTCAATTTTTTCTAGTTTTTCTATTACTCTCGTAGCTAGTAAACACAAGACCGTGTTCTTTTCGTTTGGTCCGAACGAGTGAAAAAACTCAACAATCGAACGAGAGGAAACCTTGTTCAACCGATCGGGTGGAAAAAACTGTTGCACCGAACGAGTGAACTTGTGAAGGATCGAACGAGGAAACTTTTTGAAGGATCGAACGAGTTCCTCTCTATAGGATCGAACGAGAGCAATCTCTTTGAAGGATCGAACGAGGAGAATTCTTCAAGGACCGAACGAGGAGAATCCTTCAAGGACCGAACGAGGAGAATTCTTCAAGGACCGAACGAGCGAAACTCTTCAAGGACCGAACTAGATTTTTCTTTTAAGGACCGATCGAGTGAACCGAACGAGAGGATCGAACTAGTTGAAGGACCGAACTACCTAAGAACCGAACTAGCGACGGACCGAACTAGCGAAGGACCGAACGAGCAGAGGACCGAACTAGTCAAATTTTTTGTTTTACGGTTTTGTCTTGATTTTGTAAAATCCCGCGAAAGATACGATTCTTTTCTCGGTTTTAATCAAAGATTTGTAAAATCCCGTGAAATAGTTTTCCACCACAACAACAAATCACTTTACCCACTAAAGATCCTTGTTTATCATTTTACATCACCTCTTTGCAATGTCGACTCAACAAGACATTTATGCAGCCGGTTCTGAAAACCGCCCTCCTATGCTTAACAAAGAGAACTATGTTCCATGGTCATCACGTCTTCTTCGGTATGCTAAGAGTAGACCAAATGGAAAGTTAATCTACAACTCCATTATGAATGGTCCTTATGTCAGACGGATGATTCCTGAACCAGGTGATGCAGATCGTGAAGTACCTGTTCCTGAAACGTTTCATGAACAAACCGATGATGAACTCACAGAAGCAGAAATTAAAAAGATGGAAGCAGATGATCAAGCTATTCAGACCATTCTTCTCGGTCTTCCTGAAGACATCTATGCTGTTGTTGATAGTTGTGAAACTGCTCAGGAAATCTGGTTACGTGTGCAACAAATGATGAAAGGTTCCGATATTGGAATCAAGAAAAGAAGGCTAAGTTGTATTAAAGAATTTGAAAGATGTTTTACTTCAACTGATGGGAATCGATTGAGTCTTACTATCACCGTTTCTCAAATGATGAATGATATAAGAGAAACAAACACTGATCCTAAAGATTTGCTAGTAAACTCAAGTTCCTAAACAACTTACAACCAGAATGGAGTCGACATGTTTTACTATTGTCATCAAACAAAGTACTGCAAAACGACAGATTACACTCAGTTGTATGATTTCTTGAAGTAACATCAAAAGGAGGTTGATGATCAAAAGAGCTGAACGACTTGCAAAAAACACAATGATCCGCCTAGCACCATGGCAAATCAACATCCTTTCAACTATCAAGTGTTTCACCAAGATCAACCATCACCAAGTACCTACATGCAACAACCACAACCCCTCAACAACACTATAAACCCGCAACCAACATTCAACCAGAACTACATGCAACACCAATGCCAAATCCCTAAGACATCACAAACCCACAACAGCAGATGAACATGGCACTCGTTTAATTGCTAAGCATTCCAAACTAATACTACTCAACACCAACCAACAACAACAGAGAAATATTCATCAAACCCTCGTAATCGGCAGATTACTCAACCGGGTATGAACATGGGTCAAGACAGACAGATGCGAATGGTTGGAGCCAATGGTGGGAATCAGTTTAGACAGTATGATGGGCAGAACGTTGGGTATCAAAACGGGTATAATGCAGTACAGAATGTCGGGAATCAGGTTGTTCAAGATGCAGTTCAGAATCAGGGTGTTCAGAATGTTGGTAATCAGAATGGGCAAATTGTTGTTCCAGGAATTACTAATCAGAATCCAAATGGGAATGGAAATGTTGTAGCAGCACGGGCTGAGGGTAATGCGACTGGGAATAATGGTAAATCAGTATAATGATTACAAACTGCAGAGGAATGGGTCACTTGCTAGGAACCGTACAGTAGACCAAGGAGAAAGAGGATGCTGCCTATCTTCAGACTCTGTTGTTGATTGCTCAAAAAGAAGAAGCATGAATCCAACTCCAAGCTGAAGAGTTTGATTTGATGGCTGCTGCAACAGATCTTGATGAAATTGAGGAAGTCAATGCAAACTGCATTTTGATGGCTAATTTGCAGCAAGCATCGACATCGGGTACTCAGACTGACAAAGCTCCCGTCTATGATTCAGACGGATCAGCTGAGGTACACAACTATGACAACTGCTATGATAATGAGATATTTAATATGTTTACTCAAGGAGGGCAGTATACTGATCTACTTGAACCCATTCCTGAACCACACCAAGTACAACAGAATGATAGTAATGTTATTTCTGAAATCTCTAGTGTGGAACAAGAGGGGGGAACAGTAGATCAACATCCTGCAACTGTTGAGGAAACACGTGCGTACTTTGAATCAGTATATATTAATTTGGTTCTTGAAGTTGAAAAGGTCAACTCTCGGTCATCTGCAAAATGAAAAGAAACAATACTAGATTTGACCCACTGAGCTTGCTAGATATAAAAATCAAGAAAAGTGTTTTGAAATTGTCAATAAAAAATGACCGAAACTGTGAATGATGTTATCAAAAGACTTTTATCAAGAACAATGTCTTACTAAAAAGATAAATGCTCTTCATTTAAGTTCCGGTAAACAAATAACGACTTTGAATGAGGAAATTTCAAATTTAAGTAAACAGCTTTCAACAGAAAAATCAACTGTTTCTTCTCTTCTTGAAGAAAAGAAAAAGTTGAAGTCTGATTTCAAAATACGCGAAAGACGAGCTTCTAGATAAACAAATCCAACTTGAGAATAATAAAGGAATTAGATAATATTTTTGGTTTAAAACGGTTCACTCGATTCAAACTATGCACATGCTTTTCACCTAAGCCAGACTCGTTTAACCACACCGAATAGAAATGGCTTTGGGTTATCAAAATCCTTATTTATCACAAGGCAAGCCATGAAAACAACAGAGTTTGTATAATGGCAAAGTGTTACTTGAAAAGCATGATCCTCCTGTTGTGCATGATTCGGAAGAGACACTGCAGCTTGCTCAAGAGAGTCGCCAAAAAATGAAACAATTGAACAAAGAAATAAAACCGGCAAACTATACAAAGATTAATCATCTTTCGGGGGTTTTTGTTTCTCAAACGGCCAAGTCACAAGAAGAGGTGTACTTTGTAAATACTTCCAAAACGGCCACTGTTTCAAAATCAATTTCAATACCGAATGAAGAAGTTTTGGATGACACTACTCTAAGTGTTGCTCGAAAATTTCTAAATGAGGTAAAAAGCACCATTGTGACTCTTCAACGTGTTGTCAAACATAGAATGACTTTAGATACACACAATTGGTCGTCCATTGCTCATCAGGAGATTCACAAAATTTTAAAAGAAGAAATTTTTCCTATCATCAACCAAGTGGATACTAGATTTCAAAATTTTGAAATACAATTTTTGAAAGAAGCAGCCAAATTTTGTTCGAGATTTTAATCTCTTGCAAAAGAAGCTTATGAATCTTCTTGCTAAAACACAAGGCCATTGGATTGGAAATTGAGCGTCTCTTGAGAGCAGTTGTCAGTCAAGACATTATGTCTATTGTGCAAAATCCATCGGTTGTAGATTCATCAAATCTCCAAACTGAGCTTGACCGTACGAAAGAACGACTTGAAAATTGTATCATTAATAGGAAAAAAAAAAAATGAAAATTCAAACTTTGGAATGATTGGTACAAAAAGTGTGAAGAATGCAAATATGACAAAATTTCGTACGATAAAGCTTATAATGACATGCAACACAAGATCGAACGGTTGCAAGCTCAGTTGGGAGACCAAAAGGGTAAAAGTCAGGATACTCCATGTGTATCAAATACCCTTGATCCTTTGTCTCAGAAACTTGAAAATGAGAATGTAGATTAGAGTTTCAGTTCGGAATAATAAAAAGGAAATTGCTCACCTAAAGACCACAAACAAAAACCTGTATGAATCTATCTCGTCACACGTTCTCAAACTAAACCATAATTGACTCTTAGCAAAACAATTACTTGATACGATCTATGAAAATGCTATTCTACGAGCCCAGTTATTTGATAAAGTTTCTGAACAAGTGGACACCACCAAAGGTACGAGTACGAATACTAAGTTTGCAAATCAATCAACCGAGAGGAAACCGTCTTTGCAACCTGTAAGAAAAAACCTTGTTGTGAGACAACCAAATGCATTTCAATCTGAACATACAACATCATCAAAAAATCGGGTTCCTCAAAAGGTTGATGAGACGAATGATTTGTCAAAACCATCCCTCAAACTCGAACCCACACACAAGATCAAAAATTGTGAAACAATGATAATTGATTGCCCCCAGGAATGTTTAAGGATTTTATCTTTCAAGCCTTCTAGGAAAGGAAAGTATGTCCCTAACAAAGTTAGAGCGAGCGTTAGGACAAATCCAATCACCGTTTCACAACCTCATGTCGTCACTAAGAAAGACGTTAATTCTGACTCAAATGGTTTATCTTCTACAGGAGTAGACAACACTGCTAAGACCAGAAGGCCACAGCCTAGGAGCAATACAAAGAATGATAGGGTCCCCTCTGTGTCTAAGAGTAGTTGCAACAAGAATAAAGAAGTTGAAGTAGAAGAACACCATAGGAATTTACTGCTTTCTAAGAATAAGAAACATAGTCATCTGAATAAAACACGTTAAGCTTGATATTCGAAATGATAAATCTGAAGTTATTTGTGCTATGTGTAAGCAATTTTTAATCACTGCTAATCATGATGTTTGTGTGCTCAATTATGTGAATGACATGAATTCTCGTGGCAGAAAACAAAAGGTAAATGTTTCAAACACTGAAAATCAAAAGAAACAAAAGCCAAAGGAATACCAGCCTAAAAATAGGTCCAACGAAAGACTTGCTCACTAATCCCTAGTAAACCTAGATTTTGCCTTAGGTGGTCCAACTGGAAAGATTTTTGACATTAAAGGAAAAAAATAATTGCATCCAGGAGAGTCAATCTGAACTGCTCTAAATGGTGAAATGCTTGTACTTCTAACCCTTCGGAACCTACAATCAAACGGTTTCCAAATTCCACTTCTTTTCTTGGCAGGTTATCCAAATTTGTTTATGGTGCGTCGACTCGGGTTGCTCCAAGCATATGACCAGGAATCTAAAGCTTCTCATTAATTTTGTCTGGAAGTTTTTGGGAACTGTTCGCTTTGGAAATGATCATGTTGCTGCAATTTTGGGTTTGGTGATCTTCAATGGGGAAATATTTTGATCACCAGGGTTTATTTCGTTGAGGGCTTGGGGCACAACCTGTTCTCGGTTGGGCAGTTTTGTGATTCAGATTTAGAGGTTGCTTTCAGAAGGAACACTTGTTTTGTCAGATCTCTAGAAGGATTTGATTTGTTAAAAGGAAACTGTTCAACAAACCTTTACACCATCAATCTTCATGAAATGGCTCTGCATCCCCAATTGCCTCATGTGCTCGATCATCTTCTACCAAGTCCTTTATGGCATCAACGTTTATCCCACCTCAACTTTTATGACCCATAAATGACCTTGCCAAAAATGATCTTGTCCTCCGGTTCTTTCCAAATTCAAATATCATAAAAGATCATCTTGTCCCCTCTGTGAGCGAAGGAAAAACCTAAAAGGGCATCTCACACAACCCAGTTCCAAATTCTAAGCAGAGGTTACACCTTCTTCATATGGATTTGTGTGGTCCAATGAGAATTGCTAGCATAAATGGAAAGATATGTTTGGTGATTGTGGACGATTACTCTCGTTACACATGGGTACATTTTTCTCAGATCAAAATGATGAAGCTCAAAAGTTATTAAAACCTTCCTGAAAGCAATTACTGTCCTCGTTCAGACACCTGTCCATCATCATAAGAACCGATAACGGTACAGAATTCAAAAATCAAATCCTTAAAGAATTCTTTGATAGTGTTGGCATCTCTCACCAAGCGTCTTCTGTCAGAACACCTCAACAAAATGGAGTTGTGGAACGAAGAAATCGGACGTTAGTTGAGGCTGCTAGAACAATGTTGATTTTCTCTCGTGCATCGTTATTCTTATGGGCTGAAGCGATTGCTACTGCGTGCTACACTCAAAACCGCTCCATTATTCACCGTCGATTCAACAAAACACCATACGAGCTCATTAACGGCAGAATGATCGTGAAGATATTGGGAAGCTTGGTGCAAAAGGTGATATTGGCTTTTTCATTGGTTATTCTGCGGATTCTTGTGCTTACAGAGTTTACAACCAAAGGACAAAGAAAATCATGGAGACAATGAATGTGTCATTTGATGAGCTTTCAGGAATGGCTTTTGAACAAAGCAGTTCAAAACCCGGGCTTCAAAGCATGACTTCTGGACAAATCAGTTCAGGACTCGATCTTACTTATGCTCCGTCAACAATAACAACTCAAAAACCAACTGAAGGTGAATTGGATTTACTGTTCGAAGCTATGTATGATGATTATATTGGTGGTCAACCGTCTTCTGCTCCAAGAACTGCTCCGGCTGCTCAAGCACCTCAAGTTCTTCAGACTCCAACGGCAACTACAACAACAGCAGACACAACACCGACACCAATAATTGCATCCTCTCAAGCTACAAATTTTTCAAATACTTCACAGGATGTTGACGAGCTCCAAACACATCAACATGTTCAGCATCAACCCGCAACAATTGCTGACAATGTTCCAAATGCTATGTTCGATGAAAATACGTTTGTAAATCCCTTTGCTACTCCATCCACATGTGATGCTGATTCTCCATCCTCACAATATGTGGATCCATCGAACATGCATACGTTTTACCCAACCAAAACCCTCATGAATTCAATGGCCTAAGAGGATCACCCTCTGAACAAGTGACGGAGAACCCTCCTCCGACCAGTGTTTTTTTGACGAGAGGAATCAACTGCGATCCGATGTGACATTGGCATGTACGCATGTATCTGTAAGCACGTGGACCCAAGAAATGCCAAAGAGGCTATGACCGACCCTGCATGGATTGAATCAATGCAAGAAGAGCATCTTCATTTCAAATGGCTGATGTATGTGTTATTTCCCCTTCCGGATAACATAAAACCTCCTTACGTGAAATGGTTTCAAAACAACATGAAGCAGAGAACACGGTCATCCGAAACAAGTCTCAGTCTGGTTGTGAAGGGTACCGCCAAGGAGAGGAATAGATTTCGAAGAATCCTCTCCTTTGGTTGCTAGAATGGAAGCTATCAGGATATTTTTGGCATATGCTGCACACAAATCGTTCATTGTGTTTCAAATGGACGTGAAAACCTGCTTTCTTACATGGTACGTTAAAAGAAGATGTGTACGTGTGTTTAACCTGATGGTTTCATCGATTCTGATCATCCAGCCATGTCTACAAATTAAAAGAAGCACTATATGGTTAAAGCAAGAGCACCAAGGCATGGGTACATGAATTGTCAATGTTTCTCCTACAGAATCACTTCTTCAAAGGCACAATTGATCCAACGTTGTTTATAAGACGCTTCGACGATGACATCTTAGTGGTACAGGTCTATGTTGATGATATTATCTTTGGTTCTACACACCCTAGGTTATATCCCACTATTTTTCTGACCTCAGGAAAAGCCGCTTTCGAAATGTCGATGAGTGGGGGAACTGATGTTTTTTCCTTGGTTTTACAAGTACAATCCCCCTGTGGCATCTTTATAAACCAGTCCAACTACGTGTTAGAAATCCTTAAAAAATATGGAATGGAAACTTGTGATCCCGTTGGTACTCCAATGGAGATCAAAGACAAGCTTGACCTAGATCAAAAAATGGGTCTCATCGATGCAACAAAATATCGTAGCATGGATTTGGTGCCCAATGAATCTTTACGTCCTATAGACCGACATTGTACATGCTACTTGTTTATTTGCTCGATACCAGGCTAAGCCAACCGAGAAGCACCTCAAGGAGGTTAAAAGGATCTTTCGTTATCTCCGGGGAAAAAAAAAAAACCGTTAATACGGGACCTTTGGTATACGAAGGAGTCTGGTAATAACTAACCGATTTTCAGATGCTGACTATGCGGGATGTAAAGACACCTTCAAGAGTACTTTCGGTGGAGCTCAATTCTTAGGCGAAAAGTTGGTTAGCTGGTCCTCAAAGAAACAAGACTGTACTGCGCTGTCTACCGCGGAAGCAGAATATGTGTCTCTATCCGTTTGCTGTGCCCAAGTCCTTTGGATGCGGACACAGTTAACGGACTATGGCTTTCACTTCAACAAGATTCCAATCTACTGTGATTCGAAATCAGCCATAGCCATATCTTGCAACCCGGTCCAACACTCAAGAACAAAACACATCGCTGTCCGCTACCATTTCATAAAGGAACACGTGGAAATGGGTACAATTGAACTGTATTTTGTCAAGACGGATTACCAACTGGCCGACCTCTTCACCAAAGCTCTTCCAGTAGACCGATTCAACTATTTGGTTCGTCGCCTTGGTATGCGCAGTTTATCTCCTAAAGAACTTGAACGTCCGCAAATCTCATTAATTCCTTTGTAAATATTTTTAATCAGAAAAACAAAATACTAAAAATATAAAACCAAGGAAAAATAAATACAAAAATATAAATCCGTATAAAAGCAAACTACAAAATCCAAAAATTTTATCAAAAAACAAAAAATAAATCTTCTTCTACATGTCTCTCGACAATCGATAACATTTGCGCACCTAGAAATGTTGATTAATATTAACACGGGTGAATAAATGAAGTTCGAGCGAGAGTTTTAAATGCTTTCAAAACATGTCCTTTCATTTTTTTTCTCTACGACTTCTAAGTAAATGTCAGCTTAGGACTCGGTCTCCAAAGAAAGGAAAATGTTCATTTATGTACATTTATCCTAAACAACGGGAAGTTCATATCTTCTCGGTCTTGAGCAAAGTCATATAAACATTCAAAGTTTTGAATGCTCAAGAGAAGGTTTTTAAGGAAAATGATGGTAAATCAGATATATCTCACATATTTTCCTGTTAAGCATAAATTTTTCAAGATATTCTCAAAAAGAAAATTCAAATTCTTTTAAAATTGTGTGCTCAACAAACTCCCACTCCAAGTTTTCACTCTATTCTATAATTGAGGGGGAGTATAATAATATGATTCATTCTGCATGCACTCCTGTTCTCTCCATACTTTGTTAGGCTCATGTGAATTCCGGACATTAACTTGTTTTTAATTCACTGATTGTCAAAAATTGTAAACACATATGCAATTTTTGAGGGGGAGAATAGTGATTAAAATGTGATCAATACGGATTAATAACGGATACGATCTTCAATCTATAAGTGCGTTCCTAAACCTCGCATGTGCAAAACTCTTTCATAATATGGTGCATATGTGTAGGGGTTTTTTGGTAATTCTGGAAACTCTCAATGTGTTGCTTCAAATGAATTCTCAGACACGTGATTGAATTTTTCATCAAAATGGTTTTTATGAATCTTCATGGCAATATCTCAAAGCGACCCAACTGTTTATTTCTCAGGGGAGTTATAAGGCGGTTAAGGTTAGGTAGTAATCTTTTCATGAATTCCGCCAGAACCGGAGGATCTACCCAGGAACACTCCATTGAGATAAGTAGAAGTCCTAGTATGACTGAAAAAAAGGAAGTAAAGTGAGAATATAGGGAATATTACCGACTAAGATGGAGCTAGGCTAGAACAAAGCCCAACAAGGTACTAGTCATGAAGCCTCGGTAAGCACTGAAGGGTTGGAAGAATGAAAAAGAATGTGTAAGTATAAAGGGTGAAAAGAAAAAAGCCCCTCCATACAACCTAGGTAGAAACTAGGTTTTTTTTCAATGCATAATCTATCGTAATCACAAAGATGATTCTGATATTGAAGACAAGTTATCATGGACCTAGTGATGCAATGCACAACCCTCCTTAGCCACTCAGAATCTCTCAAAAGATTTCTGTTTCATTTCTCACAAAGATCAACACATTTCTATCGGCTTTCTCATTCCGAGATCGTTAATATTGAAAAGGTGGCAGTCCGCTCCAGCCTCCGATTACCAAATAGACAAAAAAAAAAAAAAAAATGTGCACTTATAGAGTCTAGAGCCAACGAGATCCATCAAAAAATCTCACTAGGACACAAATTCCAATATACAAAATGTAGTACATCATTATACAACATTTGGTATCATTAAGTCCTACGCATTATCCTTGTGATAATTGCTAGAGTATTCACAGTGAAGATGGAAATCCTTCTTGAGCCAACATTAAACAAGCTCTTGGTAGGTGACTTGCGAGATTCTATATGAAAATCAAAACTTTGTGTCAACGGAAAAGAAACAATGGTGCGATTCCTACAGAATCAAAACTTGTTCCAGTAATATGAATTGATGACTCAATCAGAAATATAGTAACTATATGATTCACTCTTACCGTGTTGTCTGCTTTGAGACGCTCCGGTAACGAGAACGGCTAGTGCAGCTGCGAAACCCTGTCAAGGAGATTCTTTTGAATTCTACCTGATCACAGTGCATATTTATACTGATTAACGGGGACCGTGGTAATTGCAATCATATTCGACGGAAGTGACAAAGACACTTCATCCATAAATGTTTTAACTCTAACCTATACTTGCATGGTTTTCCTGGATCGGTAGCAGCTTCTAGTCCATGACGAGTAGATTTAGTCCTTATGTTAAAAATGTCTTTTTAATACTATTTTTTTTTGTTAAGCCTTGTAATCTTTTAAATGTTTAATGAATTTTTAAGTTTAATATAAAAAAAATTGTTTTGGTTACTGTTCATCAGCTTATTTTTTAGCTTATTGTTGTTGTTTATGTATTTTTAAAAGCTTTGTACTCTTTTGATATTAATCCAAGTTCAAGGTTTCTTTTAAAAATTCCTGTGTACGAAGAGAAAATCACTGTCCATTATGGATTAAGCTGTCAAAGCTTATTGGGTAACAAGCCAAGTATTGGAAGGGTTTATTGGGTTCAATAAGCTACCAAGAAGCTTAATAAAGCTTCTTTCAACTTACACTAAAGCTCAGGACCAAAGGTTTTAAATTTTAATCTTTAAGCTAAAATCCACTGTAGCATTGCTTATTCATTATTCATATGCTAATATTTGCTTATTTTCTGTTCCTGTTAGCCGTGTATTTAATAAAGTGATGGTCATTAAATATTCCTGAGTCTTGTATAAGTAAATCGTAGTTTACGGGAATTTAGTTAAGCTAGTTGGGCCTAGTTGTCGGGCTCAAGCCCATTTGTATTAAGAACCGGCCCAAATCAAAGCCCACAAGAATAGTCCATTCTTGTAACTATATAATGCCCTCTCCAAGTGTGGAGAGGGTGTTGCTTCTCATTTTTTTTTCATGAACAAGTAACCATTTTTCTTTTTTACTTTCTCTCTCTAAAATATTTTTCTTATTTTTATGTTTGGTGATGAAATGATATCCTAACACTAAGCATATTGTAATTAATTCGAATTCTCATTCTGTTTGCCAAACATGTAACAAATGCTTAATTTCTGCAAATCATGATATGTGTGTGGTTACTTATTTGCACTCTGTGAATTCATCCCCTTCTGTTAAAAATGTTGTACGTAAAGTTAAGCAAGTTTAGAAACCTAAGCAAGTCAAGCAAGTATGGAAACCAACAGGCAACATACTTACCACTGTAGGTTATCAATGGATGCCCACAGGAAGAACATTCACTTTAGGAGAGCAGTGCCCTTTAACTAGGCTCACTAAACCTAACAAAGTGTCAGCGATTGCTTATGCTAACCCGAGGGAACCCAACCACAATTGGGGATCCAACTTTCCAAACTCTCCATCTTCGTCTATTTTCAAATGCAGGTCGTACAGATCGTCCTTTGGTATTTGGACTCAGGCTGTTCAAAACATATGACAGGGGATCGCTCGCGGCTCTAAATTTCAAATGTTAATGATTGGGCAAATGTCTTTTTTCTTAGGCTTACAAGTTTCTCAAAATCCCGGAGGCATTTTCATTAATCAATCAAAATTTGCTCTTGAAATATTAAAAAATTTGGGATGGATTCGTGTGACCCTGTTGATACACCCATGGTGGATCAACTCAAACTGGATGAGGACCCCTTAGGGATTCCAGTTGACCAGACTCAATTTCGTAGTATGGTCGACTCCCTAATGTATCTCACTACCAGCAGACCCGACCTTGTATTCGCTGTATGCATGTGTGCTAGGTATCAGGCTTCGCCTACCAAAAAGCACCTTGAA
The DNA here is from genome assembly GCA_026074375.1 of Tanacetum coccineum. Classification (NCBI taxonomy): domain Eukaryota; kingdom Viridiplantae; phylum Streptophyta; class Magnoliopsida; order Asterales; family Asteraceae; genus Tanacetum; species Tanacetum coccineum. The sequence goes on along the minus strand of BQNB010023240.1, from coordinate 7,143 downwards.
GTACTTAAAAGGGTCTTTTGGTATCTCAGAGGAACCATTAATTGGGGGGTACCATCAAGACCTTCCAAGAAAATATTTAGTACGAGGCTTACCTAGATTGAAGTTTGAGAAAGATCATCTCTGCTCCGCGTGTCAACTAGGAAAGAGCAAAAAGCATACCACAAACCCAAAACTGAAAACACATACTTAGAAGTTCTTAATACCCTTCATATGGATTTATGTGGACCGATGCGAGTTCAAACAACTAATGGGAAGAAATACATCTTAGTCATTATTGATGATTATTCGAGGTTATTTACTTGGGTTAAGATTTTTGAGTATCGAAAGATTATACCCAAAGGCTAGTCATCAAATTTCAGAAGCAAATACAATCGGTCCTCCAACACAAATGTAGAAAACATCCGTAACCGAAAATGGCACAAAATTTTCAATATAGATTTGACTATTAATTATGAAGGAGTCGGTATTTTTATCAAAAGACATTTTGTTTTTTGTTCAGGACCACAACAGCACGGCATTGTCGAAAGACAGAACCGTACTCTGTCGAGCTGCTAGATAATGCTGAAATTTTCCAAGGCCCTGATGTATCTAAGGTCGAAAACTGTGGCTACTGAGAGTTTACAACCCAAAACCGATCCCTTTATTCCACTCGTCACAGCAAAACCCATAATAGCTTGTGCATGACAAGAAGTCCTGATCTTACCTTTTTTAGAGTGCTTTGTGGTCTCTTGTAACCCTAGAAAATGACCAGTCGAAGATCATGGAAAATTACAACAAACTGATATTTGGAATATTTATTGGTTATTACCTACGGAAAGGGTATAAAATCAACTACAAATAACCCGAAAAAATGGAAACTATTCACGTGCAATTCGCTACTGACTTGAGCAAAAGGCTCCTGTGTAACTCAGGTACATGACCGCTCCTTTCTTTAATGATGACCCCCGTCTGGACAAAAAATGTTCAGGCTCGTACCAAATTCAGTTCCTGCAGCACCTTATGTACCCTCCACAAATAAAAAACTAGAGATTTTATTCCAACCAATGTTTGATGAATACATAGACCCTCCTCGTGTTGAAAGACCAGTTTCTCCTGCTCCAGCAATTCAAGTTCCAGTCAATTCAGCTGGTACACTTTCATCTACAACCATTGATCAAGATGCACCTTCTCCAAGTCATTCATCGTCATCTTCGGCATTACAATCTCCAAGTTTACATCAAGGCGTTGCAGTTGAATCTACTCTCATGGAAGACACTCCTTTTGCTCCTGTTGTCACTAATCCCTTTATAAACGTATTTACTCCGGAACCTAGTTCTGAAGCATCATCATTCGGGGATCTTAGTTCAGTAGAATCTCCTTATGTCTCTCAAACACTTCATCATCTCGGGAAATGGAGCAAGGATCACCCGCTGGATAATATTATTGGCATCCCTCTCAGCGTAATCCACAGAAAACACCTAGCAACCGAGCTTATGGTGCTATGGTATAACTTTGCACTGTCAAAAGTCAAACCAAGACTTCTAATATGCAATAACAGAAGATAGCTGGTTTAAGCTATGCATAGTATGAGATAACAAATTTGAATCGACTTCAAGTATGGAATTATACCTCAACCAACTGTGACCATGATCATTGCTCTCCATTGGATTTACACAGTAAAACTGATGAGTACGTGATGTCTTGAAGAACAAGGCTAAGTTGGTGGCCAAGGGATATCGATAAGAGGAGGGTATTGATTTAGATGGAAAATTACCCCCCCCCCATAAAAAAAAAAATTTGCACCTGTTGTCACGTAATCAAGGCTATTTGCAAATCTTCATCGCTAATGCCAGCCAGTAAAAATATTACCGTCTATCAAAATGGATGTCAAGACAACTTTCCATTAATACGAATTGAAGGAAAGAAGTCTATGTTAGTCAACCAGAGGGTTTTGTATGATCCAGATCAGTCCGAACACATTTTATCATCTAAAGAAGGCTTCATACGGTTTAAAGCAAGCCACCTCGGGCTATGGTATTATACCTTGTTCATGATTTCTTACTGGACAACAATTTTCCAGGGTGCAGTTAATCTGACACTAATTTACTCGAAAACAGCTAACATATACTCTTGACAAATATATGTATAGTGATATCATTTTTTGTCTCGACCGACCTAAGCATGTAAAATACATTTCCGATGAGATGAGTTCTAAATATCAAATGTTAATGATGGGCAAATGACTTTTTTTCCTTAGCTTACAAAGTTTCTTAAAATCCCGAAGGTCATTTTTTATTAATCCCAATCAAAATTTGTGCTCTTGAAAATATAAGAAAATTTGGGATGGAATTCGTGTACCTGTATGATAACCAAGGTGGATCGACTTAAACTGGATGAGGACCTCTTAGTAATTCTAGTTGACCAACACTATTACGATAGTATGTGTCGCTCACTAATGAATCATCACAGCCAGCAGACCCGCCTTGTATATCGCATATAGTATGTGTTGCTAGGTATCAGGCTTCGCCTACCAAAAAAGCACGCTTGTAAGCACTTAACGGGTCTGTTCAGTATCTCAGAGAACCATTAATTGGGGCCATTGGTATCCAAAAAAGACACCGCTATGGCACTACGGCCTATGCAAATGCGGAACCAAGCAGTTTCAGGACACACGAAGAAGAACGTCAGAATTCTCAGTTCCTTAGAGATAAATTAGTTAGCTGGTCATCAAAGAAACATAAGAGCATTACGATCTCAACTACAGAGGCATAATACATTGCCATGTCTGGATGTTGTGCTTAGATACTTTGGATGAGATCACAACTCACAGACTACGGCTTTGATTATATGGACCGAACGCAGTGCCATTGCTCTCTGCTGCAATAATGTCTAGTACTCCCGGTCTAAGCACATTGACATACGACACCATTTCATAAGAGAGAGAAGGTTGAGAAGCGTGGTTGAATTGTACTTCGTGCCGACGGACTATCAGCTCGCGGACATATTCACAAAAGCATTACCAAGAGAGCAGTTTGAATTTCTACTCCCGCGTCTTGGTATGAAGAGTATGTCTCCGAAAACTCTTAAACGTCTTCAGGAAGCGAAGAGGAGTAAAAGATGGTTCCCTTCCTATACTTCTAATGAAATATGAACATATTCCAAAACAAAAAGAAATACAAAAAATAAAAAAAACCGCTATAAAAACCATAAAAAAATAAGAAAATATAAAATACCAAGAAATATTATAAACTCAAGACATGTCTTTCGTTTATCGATAACTTTTACGGACCTAGAAATGTCATTCAATAATGACCTGGGTCTTTAAAGTTAACACGCACGGAAAGTTCAAACTTATCAAAACATATCATATATGGCTTTGCAGTATATTTCATAATGCAACCCGATTTTTCATTTGAGGAAAGCATGTCGCCAAAAAAGACAGTTGTTTCCAAACAACGGTGATTAAGTTCCCCCGGGCATGGATTACTTTATATCCATGCAACCTCGATCTAATGTACGCTTCAGTGCATTATTTCCTGATGCAGAAGAGAAGTCTTCGGTCTATCCATATAATTTTCCGTCTATGATTCTTCAGAAAATTATTTGGTTTTCACATGTGGTTTAATATTGTTGGAAAATCAATCGAACTTGTGTTTTCATAAATTTGATACTCAATCAACGACTACAACTCTTTTAATAGAAAACGGGTCATTGATTAAGGGGGAGAGTATTTTCATACATCTACTTATATGTAAATCGACTCATTTATAAGATTCAAGACTACATTGCAATATTTTTGTGACTTTATACATCAAGAAATTAGAAACGATGCATTTTACCTAGTCACCTAATGCCTTCATTTGTAATCTTATTGTACTGATACTATAGTAACTTCCTAATTATAGATTTATATCTACCAGGAGAGATTGTAGTGCATATCCTCATCTTTATTCCCTATACCAACCAGCTACAACCACCACCATGACAAAGGTGACCTTCACCAAGAGTTGACACCCTCAAGTGGCATCACTAACTGCTAAGAGCTACAACCACCACCATGACAAAGGTGACCTTCACCAAGAGTTGACACCCTCAAGTGGCATCACCAACTGCTAAGTAGCCCAGTTTCGGACCACTTCTTGTTACCGTGTTTGTGGTCCTTTGGTTGCTTTAGTCTCTCTTTTTTTCCTGTGAGCTTGGGTCCTTCATTTTCTCTTGTACTCTCTTTTCTGGGACATAACTTTTCCAAGAGGTTCTAAAGGACGGTTACTCTAATTAGTGAATGAAATTGAAGAACTTGGTCTGGGGTTCGATTAAACAGTAGAATTTGATGAAAATATGTTGCTACGTGATTCCATAGAAGACGTTTGTGGTCTGTTTGGTGCTTTGCAAGTTGATGTTACCTGCCATATGCAACGGCTAGATGTCATATCACTAACTTTTTGAAACTTACTTGATGATTAAGTAGACCATGACTTTAGATTTTTGTAGGATCAAATAAATGCTAATTGTAATCAATATACCTAGTTTTGATCTGAAGAACGTGATGATTCTTTGTAGAAAGAAAGTATTGGTGTTGCTTTACAGTTGAGTTTGTATGCTGGTCGTGTCATCTCAGCAGCCCTTTTCTCCTGCTAGAAAGTAAAGGACATGTCAAAGTACACACACGATCATATATTCAACTACTTAAGCATGCGTTTCAGCAACAAATTTCATACGAAACTTGTAAAAAAATTTCTTATTAATAAAAAATGACAAGATCTTAAATCTCAATTCAAGAATCACAACAATAAGAACAACATATTTGATCTCAATCAAACCAAAAGACTACCACTGCTAATCAGGTGTAGCCCTATTATCTAGATTGATAATAATCTTACAAACAATACAATAGATCAAGATGATCACAGAATTGAATCACAACACAATAAGAAAGATTAGGGTTTTGTAGGTGAAGAGAGGAGAAGAGTTCTCAGCTCCTCCTTCTGAGCTTATATAGGCAGCAATAATCTCACATGACCACCTTCAGTCCTTCATCTTTCAAGCTCCTTTCAAACCAAGCCCAAACTAAAACTTTAACTGAAAAACAATATTAACAAAAAGACAATATCAGTCCCTGTACTTTTTCAAGGTTAAAAGGTTATTTTTAACATCCCCCCTTAACCTTAAGCTGGAAAACATCAATCAAACCCAATTTTGAAACCAAAATTTCATGTTGAAGTTTATCAAGCCCTTTTGTAAAAATATCAGCTGGTTGAACAGCTGTGCCAATTTTCTGAGTTTTAATAACTCCTGCCAAAATTTTATCTCTTATAAAATGTAAGTCAATTTCTAAATGTTTTGTTCTTTCATGAAAAATAGGATTAGCTGCTATCTTAATAACAGTTTGACTATCACAAAACAAGTTCACAAGTAACACCTGATCCTACTCCAGATCCTTAAGAATCTTTAGAATCCAAATGACCTCAGAAGTAACTGAAGCCATAGCCCTGTATTCAGCCTCAGCTGAGGATTTTGAAAGAGTAGGCTATTTTTTACTCTTCTAAGATATCAAAGATCCATTCAATTTTATACAAAAACCAGTAATAGATTTTCTGATAATCAAACACTTAGCCCAGTCAGCATCCACAAAAGCTTCTAAAGAAGCTTTGGGTTGCCTGACAATATGAACCCCTTTACCAGGATTGCCTTTCAAGTATCTCAATACTCTTAAGGCAATTCTTAAATGAGATCTTAGAGGCTTATGCATAAACTGACTCAAACAATGAACAAAGTAAGAAATATCAGTTCTAGTATGAGTTAAATAAATCAACTTCCCAATAAGCTTCAATGTTATCCAAAACCTTATCAATATCAGTAGGTTCATTAGTGATAGAAAGATTCTGCTCAAGAGGAGCAGCAGAAGGCTTACAAGCCAATAAACCAAGATCACTCAATAAGTCCAAACAATACTTTCTTTGAGATAAACATAAACCCTGTTCAGTTTCCAGAACTTCAATCCCCAAAAAATATTTTAACTTTCCCAAATCTTTTATTTTAAACTTAGTCTTTAAAAACTTGTTAATGTTTTCAATTTCAGTGGAATTATTTCCAGTGATGATAATATCATCAACATATACCAATAAGGCAGTAAAGTTACCATTTTTAGACTTAGTAAAAAGAGAATAATCACTTTTACTTTGCTTAAAACCATTTTCAATTAAAGTCTGGGTTAATTTGGCATTCCATTGTCTGGGTGCCTAATATGTGAAAAATCACATATCATTTCTATATCAAAAATGACCCTTAAATGAACAAATTGTGCAAATTATGCTTGTATATTGCTTGTTTTGTCATTTGTGATGTGTAGGTACGGATATTGCAAAAATCACAAAAAAATGGTCAAAGCCACGAACACGAGAACGGATAGAGTGCAAAAGAGCCGGAAGGTTTCAATAATGCTCAGTCAAAGTCAACTCTTGGTCAACGTTGGTCAACCACAAGAAGACAAAACACTTGAGAATACCCAAAATACCCTTAATAATAAACCAAATTCATCAAAAGTCCCTAAACCCTAACACCGTTATCTCCTTTTTATTAAAGAGATAACGGTCGTTATCTCTTTTAACTACAAACCCTTAAAACCTTATAACCAAGCCTATTTAACCAAACCGTGGCCCATTCCTTTTTTACTCGGGCCCAAGTCAAACCCTCACACCACGGGTTAAACAATGATATAAAGAGAAAAGGAAAGAAAAGGCGCGGGAAAGTCTGTTTTACTGTTCATTATCTCCTTCATTTTTACCTGCGTAAAATCAAAGGGTAAATCTCAATTGACAACATGGAACAAAGATTCCAAGTGCTATGTGCCAGCTCAGCAAAGAAACGTCACCTTAAGAGCTCTTATTGGTCAGCACTGACAAAACAATGACACACGGGATTGTATAGAAGCACACTTGAAAGAAGTAATTTGCACTGAATCCTTTGTAAGAAAAGCACAAAGCTTTGACACACGGATAGCCACGCAGGCAATCCTTGTGATCACATATTGATCCAACGATGAAAAGAGGATAACTTATGATTGGAAGCAAAGAAGGGCCAAGGTCATTTGGAGCGTCTAACAAACTTGGGGTCCTAGAAGCATCCTCTCAGCCTATAAATAGAAGACTTTCTCACTCACAAGAT
>BQNB010023239.1:46430-62040 GCA_026074375.1 Tanacetum coccineum | reverse complement strand
TTTAATTCTCGTTTTTAATGTTTTATCTATACAACGAGGACGTTGTATAATTCAAGTGGGGGATGGGAATTAGAATGTATATTTGTCCTATTTTTCACATCAAAATGCTTAAATTATGCTCAATTTTTTTTTCAAGCATACTTTTGTAAAATTACATGTTACATAACCCGCACACAATAACCCTTATTAGATATTGGGAGGATTTAACCTTATCTGTTCCCAAATGTTTACCCAAATTCTACAAAATATGAGTGTGCCGGTGATGTTGTAGACTTTAGAACTTGGCTTGGTATATCTATTCGAGATCACAGTGATGAGTACTATGGATTTAGATAGAGTAACTTGTTTAAATTGGTAAATTTTTAGGATTACACCTAAAAAGCCTATACATGTTGTTTATTGACTAACTACACTAATTAGTTAACTCCCGTATAAACCCTTTATTTACTCTTAGTATAAGAGTAAGATACCCCTAAAACAACCCGTAGAGCCAATCCTTTAGAAATTACACCAACTATTTATTTCGTTACACCTTTACACATTAGCCTACCCTGTTAGATTAAGTCCATTTACAGTTGCTAGTTGCTTAAAGTGTAAAATATGTATTTCCCGAGTCTTGTGTCATTTTCTATCTTTGGTACGGTTGGAAGAATTTGCACATCGCAAATGGGAATGCATAAAATAGTCAAAACTCATGTATTTTTACTACCATCACAATTAATGATACGTCCGAAGAATGAAGAATTATCCGGAATTATTATGATCGTGAAGATGGTGAAATTACACCGAGATTTGTAGTATAGTTTAAAAATTAAAATTTTTTTTTTGAGTGAAAAAATTAGAAAAATCACAACAAAAAAGAGAAGGAAAGTTTGAAGATAATCGTTTCTCAATTACCGAAGGAATTATACGAAAGATCGATTATTCGTCGATACATCTTATAAGTCAACAATGTATTGTCTTGTAAAAGTTTGTAAAGTATGGGATGATTGGGAAGTTGATCGTTACGGGAATGCCAACTTAGGTTGTTGTTTTTGATCTATGATCAAGACGTTTGTAAATAGTTGTGTCTTTATCATGGTGACGGTCGGAAAAAGTGTCTAGCAACTTGTATCTTAGTCTTAATCTATTTGTTTCGTAATTTTTATTTAACAACAATTTATTTCCCTTTCCTAATCATTAACCATGAGTTTTACGCGAATGAGGATGTGTACAAGCGTGCATGTCTATTTCGTCGTTACGGCCATGTATGCATGTCTCAGCTGCCTTGTTGGTTTATTACTATTGGTGAAAGTTAGAAGATCCATACCCTATATCATTCTTCATCCTAACCCTTGGTTAAACTCGAATGAGGATGTGATCGAACACACATGTCTATTTCGTCATTACGGCCATGTATGTGTGCTTCAGCTGCCTTGTTGGTGTTGTACTTTTGGTGAAAGATTGTAGAATGATCAACCCTTAACCTTATTATAAAAACCCATTTTACTTTTATAAACTTGTTACTCCTTAGCTCTAGTGGTGGAGATGTGTATCCTTGCCAAGCTTATGATAGAATACTTGTCACGACCGAGCAATTGAGCAAATTAGTTACGTGTTACCACATAGATTAGTTGAGTGATTTGAGTGTTTTCATCTTTCTATTTCGTGATGTGTTTAGTTGTGTACTTGTAATAGATCAAATAAATGCTTAACGGAAAACACCCTTAGGGATACATTTTTGTAAACTTCTAAAGGCTACTTAAGGACAAGTAGGATTCAAGTGAGGGGATATTTGATGACATCAAATAACGTCACTTCTATAACATCATTTATCCCGTCTTTATTGCTCGTTTTACGTTCTTTTATATAAGAATTAATACTTAATTGATTATATTTATTATTTGCTGTAAATATCAAGCTAATGGTGAAAAGACACCAAAAATGATACGAGAAGAAGTAAAATATGGAAGAATCAAAGATTTAGATACGTCGCAATGTTTTGATCATAACTTCTTCGTCCGGACTCCGTTTTAGGTGATTCAAAAAGCCATATAAAGATAAAAAAGAGATCTTTACATGTATGTAATAAGAAACATGAAAACCTAGAGTTAGCTCACGATTTTATCTGCTGGAAAAGTAAATTCGTGATTGGGCCTTATTATTCATAATTGGGCTTTGTTAAATAAATGAATGACAAGAAGCTTTTGGTTTTGGGCTGTGACCACGAAAGAAAGAAAGAAAGATAAGAAAGCCATGATGGGCTGGTTTGGACGGGTGAACAAAAGAAAGGCAAAAAGGAAATAAAACCTTTGGGCTGAGCTTTGTTTTGACATGGAGAGCACACAAGGGATAACCCCCTTGTGTTATATAAACACATAATTCGTCCCTTTGGAAAAAACACAGACGGCATAAATTATAAAGTCAGACATACACTTTTATACCATTCGTGTAGGATCCCATTAACACTTCACTTCATACAATCGATCACGAAATCGGAACTAGAAATGAGAAAGAAAGAGTTGTTCTAGAGAGAGAAAGAAGAGAGGGAATTGAGAGAGAAAAAGGAAAAGATATTTTCTAGATATTTTGAACAACTTACTTTTCCATGTGGAAAAGTTCCTTATATACCCCGACACTTAAAAGTGACGCGCGGGATATATAACTAGGACCCGGGCTCGGTTTTGCTTGGGATTAAACCCAAAACATATACAATATTAGATTATCTATCGAGCCCGATTCCTGATATTATCCTATTACAACAGTTCGACTCAATAAATTGAGGCTAACAATCTCCCCCGAAATCAGGTCTTAAACACGGGAACGAGCTTCCTTTATTGACTCAATAAAATTGAGGCTAACACTGTATTTCCTCCAAATGCCTTCTAAATGCTAAATACCTGAAAAAGAACGATTAAGTACCTGTTCATTGATTGATTACTCTCATATCGAGCGTGTTAGGCGGGATTCTCATCTAGGGTTTAGTTATTTAGATCTGAGTTATCTCCCCAAATCGATCCATTTCCGTTTCCAATCATTCCTTGCCACCATTTATCCCCCAGATTTTACCTTCATTGATTGTCAATTGTAATCGTTGGTTATAGACCTCCTTTCAATCCAAAAAAAATTTTTTTTTGATGGGGAGCTTTAGATCGAAGGAGGACGATGTTGCTAAGATATCAACAGAAATTATGTACTTTCTTAGTTGAAAACCCCACTAGAATACCATTTAGCACTTATTTACTTAGTATCTCAAAGACTCAAATCTTCTTTTTATTGATTTTGTGTATACTTTAACAATTAATACATATGAATTCTCAAATACGTAACGAAACATCACATTGTTTTTTTATGACTACTTTAAAATTTACCCATCGTAAAGTGTGTGCGTTATGCTATAATTGATGTGTATTGAATCTTAAATATAGTTTTATTATTTTAATAAACTATTAAGAAAACTGTCTATCGGACGAGATGAGACCTAGTGTGTGAGAAAAAAACAATGTTATGTTTACAAGTTAGAATAGTAATCAAAATACTTGTGTTCGTGTCTTTTTATTAGGATTATAATTTTATTAAGTCTGATTAACACTTTTTTAATTTAAAAAACTTTCAATTATAGGTTGATGCAAATAAAACAGAAAATATGTGAAAAAACAAATAAACTTTAGTGTTTAAATTTGACTTAATTGTATTAGTACAAGAAACACTTATTAAAAAAGTCATCTAAAATGTGTTTTTCTATGACTTTGTTTTTTTTTTTTTTGTATATGAGCTTATTTGATATTGGTTTATATAATATAAGCTTTAATTCGCTGGCTTATTTTGAAATTTATGAGCTTATATAAGTTTATCATATCATAATAAACTCATATAAACAAGTAAGTAACTCTTAATACCGTCTTCCACGGGTTATGGGTCTTAATACCGTCTTCCACAGTGTATGGAGGAGGTTGAGATGTAGACAGCCCTACCCCTATCAAAGATAGAGAGGCTGTTTCCGATTATACCAAAGGTAAAAAGGACCTCCAACCTTGTAGGGGGTGATGATCGAACATTTAACCTCTCTCTAAAGAGAAAAGAGTGTTAACCGCTTGATCCAACCTGCTCTTTTTTATAAGCCTAAACAAACACCCCTAATCAAATTTGCCTAATTGACCTTTTAAAACCCTTCCTCACACAAAAAAGTCAATCCCTTTTTTCCGTTTCTATTTCCCGCCGCCACCGTAACAACCACCATGTCCATCGCTGCCACCGTCACATCCACCAATCTCCGATCACTCACAACCACCACTCCACCATCATCCCACCCACTCACCACCTCCTTCAAACTCAACACCCTCAAATTCACATCCAATATCCCAAACCCTAAGTTCCGATCATTATCTGTCACAGCAATGAGCGTAGCATCTCAAGAAAGTTTATCCAAAACCGCGTTTCTGGATCGAACTGAATCCGGTACTCTTCATTTCGTTAAGTATCATGGCCTCGGTAACGACTTTATCATGGTATATAAATCTTTTTTTATACTAAAGCTGACGTGTCATTTCAGATTAAAAAGAAAGCATTAATTATATAGCGCAGCTTATTGGGTTTTCCGCTTATGTTTCGTAAACTCACTTTTTGTGGCTTATTTTGAAACTTTTCGGCTTGTATCAGCTTATCATGAAATGGTAAGCTTACATAAGCCAAAAAGTTTCAAAATAAGCCACAAAAAATGAGTTTATGAAACATAAGCGGAAAACCCAATAAGTCGTAAGCCTGTTATATAAGCTTATATATGGGCTTATGAGCTTATTTGATTTCGGCTTATATTTCATAAGCCCAAATTGGATAGCTTATTTTGAGACTTGTGGGCTTATATTAAGTTTATCATATCCCACAAGTTTCAAAATAAGCCGAAAAACAAATAAGCTCATAAGACACATATAAGCTTAAACAAACACCAAAGCAGTAATGAGTTTTCCTTCCTTGGCCCTGTCTAGATATTACCTCCCCCATTCGTTGTTTGTGTGGGATTGGGTGTTGTTGCAGTTGAATATTGAGATGTTGTTGATAGGTTAATAATCTTGACTCAATGGATCCAAAAGTGACGCCGGAGCAAGCGGCTAAGTTATGTGATCGGAACTTTGGAGTTGGGGCGGATGGAGTTATATTCGCAATGCCGGGATCGAATGGTACCGATTATACCATGAGGATTTTTAATTCCGATGGTAGCGAGCCTGAGGTGAGTTTCTTTTATGAGTTTATGCTGCGTAAACACTTGTGTAATTCAGTATTTGTAATGTTGATGGTGTAGTTAAAATATTAACCCGGTGTTGTTCATGTTTGGCTGAGAGATCATTTTTATATATTTTTACTGCTAAAGGGTAACTAATAAGAGAAACAAATGCCATTGTAAGTGGCGTTTATCTAAAAAAGAGCGGTTTAAAGTAGTATTGATATCACTCACGGAATAGGTAATTTACCATATGTGGTGTGTGGAAATAGTGGCATGAGGTATTGAGGTTATTACTACAGAAATATGAACGGGTAATATGTAGACATGTCGAGATGAGATGGTAATTGATTGGAAGATGATTCGTTGGTGAGTCATAGACAGTGTTGTAAATATCGGCCTTGGCGGCCGATATATCACTGATATATCGCTTATCGGTGGTCAGCCGATACGTTTTTTCACTTATCGGTAAAAAATCGGTTTTGGTCAAAATCGGTCAAAATCGGTCAAAAATCGGTCAAAGTCGGCCGATTTTTAGTTTTTTTTTTTTTTGGTATTCTGATTTTCTTGATCGTGATTTAATAAAAGTATACAAAACTGAATCAAAACCACACATAATGTATATTTTACAACATATACATAAGATATATAGTTAAAAATAATAAGAATATTAAAAAACTTATTAAATATATATATATTTTGCAGAATTCCTTTATAATTTAGGGTCTCCGCCGAGAAACCGATATATCGCCGCCAAGACCGATATATCGCTTAAAGGGGGTCGACCGCCGAGCGATATTTACAACACTGGTCATAGATGTATTTTCTTTGTTAAATGTGGAACAGGAAAGAAGTTTTGATTTAAGAAAGTTGCACAAAAAGTGTTTTTTAGCTGAAATAATCTTTAGAGGCCAAAGACGAGGTAGATCGGTGTGAGTTGTGAATCTTGTTCCCTTGTTCTATAGATTATTCCTACAACCTTCGTTAATCTAACAGAGTTTTAGCATGACTTACTGTGGTGTGAAACTCCAGTGTCAAAAATTCATGGGAAGAAAAAAGTGAGTAACACAGGATCCTTACACGTAGGATTGTGAATTTAAAGGCTTATAAATTCATGGGAAGCTCTTTACTCATTTCTTTTCCACCACGATATGTACAAAAACCACAAGGGCTGTCAAACAGGAGCAACACAAACTATTTTTAAGAGAAAACTAGAATTTAGTAGTTGGCTACTGCTTCAAAACTTGCAATCAGCCATTTTGGATATTCGTGTTTGTTTTTCACTTCCTCCCATTAATGACCCATTTCGCATTAGAAACTGAATTATCTCATGTATTTGGCCTCTCTCTCAGATGTGTGGTAATGGAGTTCGGTGCTTTGCAAAATATATAGCTGATCTCAATAACTTACAGGGAAAGCAAAGGTATATTATATTGGAACGTCTTCTCCCTAGGAACTTTTGTACACCATCTTAAGCTTTTCATATTGTTCTGCTTTGTTTAGTATGTATTTTGTTAGAAGTTCTTGCCTTTTTTAGTATTTTGTATTGTGAATGACCGTGTGCATGGTGAATAAAGTACATGTAGCAGTCCATGATCTCATAACAAAATCAAACGAATATCTAAAGTTGTAAAGTAGGAAACTTGTATATCATATAGCTTATTCCGGCATGTTATCACTTATATGCAGGAATAAGCTTCCTAAAGCCCCACAGGCTACATATCGTTCTTCTATATAGTCGTTTTGCATGCAATTTAAGTAATAACTGACTTGGCGACTGGCGTGCCAATAAATATTATGTTATAAACTATGTTGAAATTTGGTAGTCGGTAGGGAAGCTTTAGTTGCAAGGTCTATGTGATCATTGTTTAATGTTTCTTCATGAAACTGCAGTTTTACAGTACATACTGGTGCTGGACTGATCATACCTGAGATACAAGAAGATGGAAAGGTAATGGTGCTCTTAATTTTGTGGGATCTTTTTTGGTGTCTTTTTTCTTTAAATGCGCAACGATTAAGATAGGGAGGCATTTCTTATTATAACGTATCTGCTATGCTAATTATTTTTAGGGTTATAATTGTAACACCTTTTTATAGTACGGTGGCAGCTTATTTTCGCTACATAACATCCAATCTTGTGACTTCAACATTTTTGTTACTTCAGGTTAAAGTTGACATGGGCGAGCCAGTGCTGAAGGCCTCAGATGTTCCCACTAAAATACCACCAAATAAAGGTGAATCTGTTGTGAAAGCAAAAATCGAAGTAGATGGCGTAAGCTGGAATGTTACATGTGTCAGTATGGGAAATCCTCATTGTATCACTTTCGGTAGAGAAGGAGACGAGGTATTCATCTAGTATTCTAATCTTGATTCTATAGGGTAGTTGGATGCCAAACCAATCAAAAGAAGTAATTATTGGTAGGAAAAGTTACATTTTAATGTTTAAATTAGTAAACCACCGGCAATAAGTCAATAACCTCTTTCCTCTGTATTTGATAGTTTTATACTATGCTGATATACTCTTTTTGAACAGAATTTGGTGGTTGATGAATTGAATTTGGCGGATATTGGTCCGGCATTTGAACATCATGCGCTATTCCCTGCTCGAACTAACACAGGTCAGCTTTCTGTAGCTTTGTAGTCTGTTGTTCATTCATGGAGCAAGAAATACCTGAAAAGTACCTCTATTTTGCCTTTTATTTTCATCACTACACTACTAGGGTATGCATGTTGTATTTACATATTTTTCTTACTCATAGTTCATATATCCACCACACCCACATGCAGACACGAATTATGTAAACTTGATGTTGTAATTTGGTGACTAAAGAAATTGGCGGAGCCAGATCTTCAATCATATGTAAAAATTACTAACTGTATTTCACTACCATTGAGAAAATTTAATGGCTCACAAGATGGTAACTGTTGCAATTTATTTATGTATCTTTTTCGATTTGTGGTAAGGCTGGACTTCAATCTAGTGCATTTGAGAAGTTCTGTAGCTTACAACCTTAAAAACTTGTAATTTCAAGTATGCTACTCAGAAAGACGACCAGCTTGCTGTTTAGTTTTATATATTTTGTTGTCTTTCTTGTGTTATATCTTGTTCTACTTTTGCAGAATTTGTTCAAGTGTTCTCACGCACACATCTGAAGATGCGAGTTTGGGAGCGTGGTGCTGGTTAGTTTTCTATTTTAAACACATAAAATTTGTTTCTATTATCACATACATGTTCAACTTGTTAGATGGCATCTTTTTAGCTGAATAACCGTGGATAATAAAACCTTATTTATAGGAGCGACCTTGGCTTGTGGAACTGGAGCGTGTGCATTAGTTGTTGCTGCAATTCTTGAGGGGCGTTCTGAGAGAGTAAGTTTCAGATATCAAATTAGTAATTGATTTAATATGCATGATCAGAATTATAAGATCAAATTAACCAACTGGGCTAGCTCAGTTGGCCACCAAGATTCCTTAGGGGCTTGGGGAGGTCTCAAGTTCGAGTCCCACCCGGGACTTTTACCCCTTCAGGCGGAATAGGAGGAAGTACAGGCGGGTTCAGCATACTGCCCAATTGGATGTCACTGCTGGATCTGAACCACTAACAACTAACAAGCCGTTCTAAAAAAAAAAGAATTATAAGATCAATTGCTGAGTTGACGTCTCTGTCTGAATTGACACTTTGTTCCCCATTTCAAGGGTTAAAAAGATGAACATGTATAAGTGCATAGATACTCCCAGTTTTCAGACTAATGTTTTCTTAATATCTTGTATCATACAGAATTGTACGGTCGATTTACCTGGAGGGCCATTGGAGATAGAATGGAGGGAGGACGACAATCATGTGTACATGACAGGCCCAGCAGAAGTAGTATTTTATGGAGCTGCACATCTATAAGATTTTTACCGATTGCAACACAATAATTGAAATTTGTGGAAAGGGTTTTGTAGTGTGATTGTAACTTATTTCATCTGTTAAACATAATTTGTATGTTTGCAACATCGTTTAGTTGTCGTTAGTGGTAACCTACACGTTTTCCAGCAAGTGAAATTTTAGAGGCTTCCATGTTAGAAGCTTTAGTTCAGTACTTGTGTGTTCCTGTTCTCATATAGTTGGAATTAGTGATGGAAATTTGCCAAATGTTTTATCCACAATTTGACAAAATTCAATCAGTATAACAAGCCTAACAAGAGTAGAAACCTGCATGATTATTGATTAATGTCTTTATATCTGCCATGAACTTATATAAACCTTCTTGTCAAAAGTTCCAAATTCGAGTTCCATGAACGCCATTTACATATGAAACGTAACGTCTTATGTGCATGTAAAAGGAACAACTTTATGGACAGTGAAAGTAGCTGGAATCTGGAGGCTACAGGAAAGAAAAAAATATAAACATGGGGGGCATATCACTTTGTAAAATCGTATATGTAGTTTGCTTTTTGTTATGTTGCTTATATGAGATGCATTTTGTAGAATTTTCTTACAGACTTGCAGTCACTTTTAGTTTGGTCCAAGGACATTTTGTAGTTACATGCAAATAAAAATAAGTCTAGACCATTTGCTTTTCCTTATTTCAATTGGAGAGAAGGTAAGTGGTATGGTCATATGTTTTTCCAAGAAAATGACTGATGATTACGATGGTAATCTAATGATAACTTATTTATTATGAGGCTTTTACAGGTAAGTTTGGCAAGACTTTTTTGCATCTAAATCTACATAAGTTGGTACGATTTCATGATTTATGCTGCGCCTTGATAATGGAAGCAATCTTTAGTGGCTGACTTCATTTGGAGTTGACCTGACTTCGTATAAAGTTTTCTTGGTAGATAGATATAAAAAAATTTCGGCATAGATCTTATAAAGTTTAAAGTGCTTAGAGCTCTGGTTACTTCTATTGTGTTATGGGTACAATTAAGTGGAGTTGGACCACTAATTCTTCAAAGATTAACAATGTTCAGCTTACTACACCAAAGCTAACACTAATGGTCTAATGCCCTTTTATTATTTCTGATACAACCAAAAAGGGTATGCATTTGTCAAAATTGCAGACTTCAAAACAAAAGCAGGATTTCCTTTCTTCAACAGATTAAACCTGGAAATTGCAATTAACTATGCAATGGTGATCCTACAGATTAAGTCAGAAGAATTTATTTAAATCTGTAAATGACAGAAACGCGTATGCATTCCCATCGAATTATATTACACATACATTTCTTCGTTTGTCTAAAGAACTCTTTTTTAGTGTTACAAATTATTACCAGTTAGTGATATCCCAAGATTTTAAACATAATCTATAATATTGAACGTCGACGAACGATGCATATACAAACAAACTTCAGTTCTTGAATATGTTTGTAAATTCCAACTTGGAATAATTTAACCCATCTAAAATGAGCTTACACTAAGTCAAACACCAAGATGCACTAAACTAATGCAACTTGCCACTAATAAAAACAGAATGACACACAATGTATTGAATTTGTGATCATGTTAGGACATGGTTATGGTATATACAACTAGAAGAAATGGTTGATATTGACCTCTCTTACTTATAATATGAGACACTATTGCAACTTGCAATTAACTAGCTAATTAAGACTTAACTTTCCCATCAAGATGGAAGCTTTGTTTCTCCAATCATATAACTAATCAAGCATTATGAAATGAACTTTGGTTACCCACTATTTACATGTTAGTATTATATCAACTAACATAACATCAAGTATATCAATTAACTTAAAGATTTGTCCAATAAAGAATGGTTTAGAACATTTCTTAACTTAAGCTTTTCATTTTGTGAAATTGTACACTCGTATTGCTCAAATTTGCCGAAGGAAATTGCTTCGTGTTCATTGAGTTTCTTACTAATACGGACACATTTATCGATGGGATCTAACATCAACACTCGTGTCTAATTTACGAACAAAATGTTTATCATTATCATTAAACCGCCCATCATTCCAACTAAACCATTGGAAATTAGTGCTTTTAATCTCCACTAAATCAAATTTAATAATGCGATCTTGATCAAGTTCATTGGACTTAAATGCTGAGTGCACATTTCATGTAAAAGAATGTCTTAAACATGAACCAAAATAAAAAGATTTACTTTTGCAACTTGTTTGTCTATTTCTTCACAATTAATATATGAAGATATCGAATTAATATTCCCATAAATTTCACAAATAAACAAATGGTAATTGTCGATCCATGAAATAACCTTTTTGTTTGTTCTTGGGTTTTATATTTAGTTTTAAATATTAAAAAAACCTATCTTCATTCAGCTGTAATTTGTCATTTATAATTTGCATATTCAAGATCGTCAAAAAGGTGTAATTTAAAATGAATATATGACAGTACATTATTACATAACCAACAAATTGTTTTTTAAGAACCTTAAATTAGACCAAAAAGAGAAGCCATTAGAAGAGAAAAACTCCAATTTTTGAACACTTTAATTTGATTAATCAATATTCTTTTTCAAGTATTGTGATACTAATGCTAATGGAAAGTACTACGTGTCGCAACAACAAACGGACGATGCATAATAACAATCAGTTTATGATACTAATGTATGATTGTTAAGCTTTAATTTTAACTAACAACCAATCATAGTTGTTTTAATCTCTTTTGTCATAAAGGGTGCACTACATGCATTTTAATTAGCTAGTGCTTGATTGTCTTATAGAAGTATTGGCTTTGGTTTAATTAGACATTATGGCATTATATTAACACATTATGTCATTGCTTATGAAAATTTCATATTATTATAAAACTTGCGGTGAAAGAAACATTAGTTATTGTCATCTAAAATAGTGATCCTATTAATGAAACATATCTTACAATCTAGAGACATCATACAAGAACCCAATCAGAAAATTGTGATTAAGTTTTTTGTGAGCTTTAACTTATAAAATTGGCATTGGTCCAATTGGTCCCCAACCTATGTGAAATAACAAATAACTAGATGTCTAATAATTCTATATTTTTATTTGTTCATTCACTCTATACTTATAAATGTAGTCCCCAAAAGATATAAAAGAAAATAATAATGGAGCATGCGAGATCACCAACTCAGAAACACCATAGTTAGTGTATTATAGGCACACAACTTTTAAATAAATCTTGACAGAAATGTGCAACACTTTGTTTTACAGTTTATATTGTTTCTAATGAAGTTTGTAAGACAAACAATTTGATCGTCTTAACCGAATCAAAACATCTCGTATTTGCTAGTGAAAATAACTTGAAATCCGTGTACCGGTGAGTTCAAACCTTGTGAACTAGCCGGCCAAGAAGTCGTAAACCATGGTTGCAAAAAAAAAAAAACTTGAAACCAATATCAATGCCGCTAGTGTTGTTTTCTTAGTGCTTAATATCACATTTAGATCTAACATTGCTGATTTATTGTTCTAAATTATAATCTGTATACTAATCAACACTTCTCATACTTTTTGATCCAATTATTGGTTTTCTTCACAAAGTGCAAATATATTCTTTGCGATTTAATGCATATTTTTTTAGATTACAAGTGTAGTTATGGGAATAAAGTGAGTATCAAATAATTGAAGACCCTACAAAATGCTTAACCATAATCGTTTCATTCTTTCTACTTTTTCATCCCATGAATCACATGATTATAATTAAAAAGGTCTCCTACTTAATCATGCTTAAAAAGGTACAACAACTAACACCATTATATCCCATTTGATTGGACGAAAGATGTTATATATGAATGTAGTTTGATGTTAATATGTCATTTAATATAATTTCTTTGGAAAAAGATCCTCTCAAGTTGTGGTCAAACATGATACATCATGTTAAGTTTGTTGTGAGTGTAAATAAATAAGTGGGCCCTTGATTTTTATTAAAAATAAATGTTTTATACATTTAACTTATTTGTGATTGGTGGACATGATGTATCATGTTTGACTCAACTTTAGAGGATTCTAATCCAATTTGTTTTATTAATGTCTAAATGCTTGTACCACTCCCAAAAAAAAAGAACAAACTACAGTGAACATGTGAAGTACAACTGATTTAAAGTACAAATACCTTAATTCTACATTTGAAAAGAATCCTTCCGTAAATAGAAATGTCGTGTATTTCACTAACATGAAGTACATTTCTTTTGAAACTTATAAGCTCAAACTTTATCTGTGTTTATTGATAAATTTGGTTTGTTTTTTCTTTCTTTCTTTTGTGAAGAAGCTAGAGATATCACCTTAGAATTTTTTTTATAAAAAATACGTTACACTTTGAGTCTTGATAGCTTATACTCCGTATATGTGTAGAATATAATGCCTTTATAAGTTTTTAAGTCGTCTATCAATATATTATGGGTTTTTCTATCTTGTGCCCTAAGGGCACATAACACCAAAAGTACACAGAATCTCACAGAAAAGTACACAGGGTCTAACAGAAAAGTACACAGGGATTCACATTTTGTGCATCCCTGTGTACTTTTTTGTGGGACCCTGCATACTTTTGGTGTTCTTATCATGTGCCCCTAAGACACAAGATAGAAAAACCCATATATTATAACCAAGATACCTATTTTTTAAAGGTAGCATTTAGTCAAGGCACTATACTTTATTTTCAAGAAATGTTAAACAATTTAAATCACAACCAATAACGAGCCAATAACATGGTGATTTTGGGACATATATATAGAGTTAAAGATCTCAATTGGAGAGCATCGATGCAGACAATGTTAATAGAATTGATTCATGCATTATTAATAAGTTTTTGTAAAATTAGATGTTAGTATGTTACATTTCTTTTATAAAGACAAAAATTATATATTATTCGTTTATTAACGTATTCGTGATCGTTGGGTCATTCCGGTAAAAAAAAAAACATCATTCACACTTAAATGACATCATGCATGATCAAAACAAAATCATCCTCTTTCATTGTTTTATTGATTAGTTTATCTCGTGTCGGAAATGTAGAATAATTAATTATATTAGTACCCTAATCGCACTATTTTCATAATAATCAGGAGAAGTTAAAATAACTTTGATTAGGTTAATTTATATACAGAAACAAGCTAGTAGTATATTGGGTGATGGAGTCTCGTGCAATACGATGATTAATTGCATGTACATTCAACGTGCTTTGCAAGTGAATTCTATATTTTAGTTTTCTCCTTTCCATCCCATGCTGAAAGAGAAACCGCTAGCTCTTTTGACGGTGTTTACCGATCGATTTCACGGCTAACATAGAGAATGTAAATCACGACTAACTGATGGTTTCCGTTTACACTACATGTGCACCAATATATAAACCCCCGACTAAAATTATCTTAGTTTGGCTTCTAATAATAATCAAGCCGGTTCCGAAACAAATGCAACAAATTTAGTAGATTATTTGGACAAAGATATATACCAAAAGACGTAACTTGTTGATGATTGATTAATTAAATCTTAATATAAAGTTTAACAGGAACTTGAAGATAGAATCGTGAAGATTCTAATTCGAATAGTGTGACATTAGATTACATGTTGAAATGCTGATCACAACTCACGTTTACTGTTAATGATAACCATGTATTTTGCATTAAACGGACCACGTAAGTGTATTACTACGCATCTTATTACAATTCTATTTTCCTAATACTACTTTAACTGATACTAACTATCTTGAAAAAAATTAAAATATGGTTTGCAGTTAGAAGGCTTGCTATACATGGGACAAGCTGCATCGTGTATCAATTTTGGTTATTGCAGGATCCCTTTAACACATACACTTCATATCATACACGGATCTAGATCAAGAAAAGAGAAATAGAGATGATTTCTAGAGAGAGAAACAAGAGAGAGGTTAGAGAGAAAAGAAAAGATATTATTAGAAAATAGAGAGGTAGTTCTTTTTCCAAGTGGAAAAGATATATATATACCCCGTCACGTTTAAGTAAACGTGTGAGATATTTGACTAGGACTCGGGCTCGGGTTTTTGCTTGGGATTAAACCCGAAACATATACAATATTAGATTAACTATCGAGCCCGATTCCCGATACTTTCCTATTACAACGTTAACTAATTGATTGACCGAGACTTAAATACATAATGATATTGTAGGATCCCTTTAACACATACACTTCATATCATACACGGATCTAGATCAAGAAAAGAGAAAGAGAGATGATTTCTAGAGAGAGAAACAAGAGAGAGGTTAGAGAGAAAAGAAAAGATATTATTAGAAAAGAGAGAGTTAGATATTTTTCCAAGTGGAAAAGATATATATATACCCCGTCACGTTTAAGTAAACATGTGGGATATTTGACTAGGACTCGGGCTCGGGTTTTGCTTGGGATTAAACCCGAAACATATACAATATTATATTAACTATCGAGCCCGATTCCCGATACTTTCCTATTACAACGTTAACTAATTGATTGACCGAGACT
>BQNB010023239.1:0-43247 GCA_026074375.1 Tanacetum coccineum | reverse complement strand
AACTAATCAATAAAACAATGAAAGAGGATGATTTTGTTTTGATCATGCATGATGTCATTTAAGTGTGAATGATGTTTTTTTTTTACCGGAATGACCCAACGATCACGAATACGTTAATAAACGAATAATATATAATTTTTGTCTTTATAAAAGAAATGTAACATACTAACATCTAATTTTACAAAAACTTATTAATAATGCATGAATCAATTCTATTAACATTGTCTGCATCGATGCTCTCCAATTGAGATCTTTAACTCTATATATATGTCCCAAAATCACCATGTTATTGGCTCGTTATTGGTTGTGATTTAAATTGTTTAACATTTCTTGAAAATAAAGTATAGTGCCTTGACTGACAATGCTACCTTTAAAAAATAGGTATCTTGGTTATAATATATTGATAGACGACTTAAAAACTTATAAAGGCATTATATTCAAAGTGTAACGTATTTTTTATAAAAAATTCTAAGGTGATATCTCTAGCTTCTTCACAAAAGAAAGAAAGAAAAAACAAACCAAATTTATCAATAAACACAGATAAAGTTTGAGCTTATAAGTTTCAAAAGAAATGTACTTCATGTTAGTGAAATACACGACATTTCTATTTACGGAAGGATTCTTTTCAAATGTAGAATTAAGGTATTTGTACTTAAAATCAGTTGTACTTAACATGTTCACTATAGTTTATTCTTTAAGAAGTGGTACAAGCATTTAGACATTAATAAAAGAAATTATATTAAATGACATATTAACATCAAACTACATTCATAGAACATCTTTCGTCCAATCAAATGGGATATAATGGTGTTAGTTGTTTTACTTTTGTAAGCATGATTAAGTAGGAGACCTTTTTAATTCTAATCATGTGATTCATGGGATGAAAAAGTAGAAAGAATGAAACAATTATGGTTAAGCATTTTGTAGGGTCTTCAATTATTTGATACTCACTTTATTCCCATAACTACACTTGTAATCTAAAAAAATATGCATTAAATCGCAAAGAATATATTTGCACTTTGTGAAGAAAACCAATAATTGGATCAAAAAGTATGAGAAGTGTTGATTAGTATACAGATTATAATTTAGAACAATAAATCAGCAATGTTAGATCTAAATGTGATATTAAGCACTAAGAAAACAACACTAGCGGCATTGATATTGGTTTCAAGTTATTTTCGCAACCATGGTTTACGATTTCTTGGCCGGCTAGTTCACAAGGTTTGAACTCACCGGTACACGGATTTCAAGTTATTTTCACTGGCAAATACGAGATGTTTTGATTCGGTTAAGACAATTAAATTGTTTGTCTTACAAACTTCATTAGAAACAATATAAACTGTAAAACAAAGTGTTGCACATTTCTGTCAAGATTTATTTAAAAGTTGTGTGCCTATAATACACTAACTATGGTGTTTCTGAGTTGGTGATCTCGCATGCTCCATTATTATTTTCTTTTATATCTTTTGGGGACTACATTTATAAGTATAAAGTGAATGAACAAATAAAAATATAGAATTATTAGACATCTAGTTATTTGTTATTTCACATAGGTTGGGGACCAATTGGACCAATGCCAATTTTATAAGTTAAAGCTCACAAAAAACTTAATCACAATTTTCTGATTGGGTTCTTGTATGATGTCTCTAGATTGTAAGATATGTTTCATTAATAGGATCACTATTTTAGATGACAATAACTAATGTTTCTTTCACCGCAAGTTTTATAATAATATGAAATTTTCATAAGCAATGACATAATGTGTTAATATAATGCCATAATGTCTAATTAAAACAAAGCCAATACTTCTATAAGACAATCAAGCACTAGCTAATTAAAATGCATGTAGTGCACCCTTTATGACAAAAGAGATTAAAACAACTATGATTGGTTGTTAGTTAAAATTAAAGCTTAACAATCATACATTAGTATCATAAACTGATTGTTATTATGCATTGTCCGTTTGTTGTTGCGACACGTAGTACTTTCCATTAGCATTAGTATCACAATACTTGAAAAGCAACATTGATTAATCAAATTAAAGTGTTCAAAAATTGGAGTTTTTCTCTTCTAATGGCTTCTCTTTTTGGTCTAATTTAATGTTCTTAAAAAACAATTTGTTGGTTATGTAATAATGTACTGTCATATATTCATTTTAAATTACACCTTTTTGACGATCTTGAATATGCAAATTATAAATGACAAATTATAGCTGAATGAAGATAGGTTTTTTTAATATTTAAAACTAAATATAAAACCCAAGAACAAACAAAAAGGTTATTTCATGGATCGACAATTACCATTTGTTTATTTGTGAAATTTATGGGAATATTAATTCGATATCTTCATATATGAATTGTGAAGAAATAGACAAACAAGTTGCAAAAGTAAATCTTTTTATTTTGGTTCATGTTTAAGACATTCTTTTACATGAAATGTGCACTCAGCATTTAAGTCCAATGAACTTGATCAAGATCGCATTATTAAATTTGATTTAGTGGAGATTAAAAGCACTAATTTCCAATGGTTTAGTTGGAATGATGGGCGGTTTAATGATAATGATAAACATTTTTTTCCTAAATTAGACAAGAGTGTTGATGTTAGATCCCATCGATAAATGTTGAGTCCGTATTAGTAAGAAACTCAATGAACACGAAGCAATTTCCTTCGGCAAATTTGAGCAATACGAGTGTACAATTTCACAAAATGAAAAGCTTAAGTTAAGAAATGTTCTAAACCATTCTTTATTGGACAAATTTTTAAGTTAATTGATATACTTGATGTTATGTTAGTTGATATAATACTAACATGTAAATAGTGGGTAACCAAAGTTCATTTCATAATGCTTGATTAGTTATATGATTGGAGAAACAAAGCTTCCATCTTGATGGGAAAGTTAAGTCTTAATTAGCTAGTTAATTGCAAGTTGCAATAGTGTCTCATATTATAAGTAAGAGAGGTCAATATCAACCATTTCTTCTAGTTGTATATACCATAACCATGTCCTAACATGATCACAAATTCAATACATTGTGTGTCATTCTGTTTTTATTAGTGGCAAGTTGCATTAGTTTAGTGCATCTTGGTGTTTGACTTAGTGTAAGCTCATTTTAGATGGGTTAAATTATTCCAAGTTGGAATTTACAAACATATTCAAGAACTGAAGTTTGTTTGTGCATCGTTCGTCGACGTTCAATATTATAGATTATGTTTAAAATCTTGGGATATCACTAACTGGTAATAATTTGTAACACTAAAAAAGAGTTCTTTAGACAAACGAAGAAATGTATGTGTAATATAATTCGATGGGAATGCATGCGCGTTTCTGTCATTTACAGATTTAAATAAATTCTTCTGACTTAATCTGTAGGATCACCATTGCATAGTTAATTGCAATTTCCAGGTTTAATCTGTTGAAGAAAGGAAATCCTGCTTTTGTTTTGAAGTCTGCAATTTTGACAAATGCATACCCTTTTTGGTTGTATCAGAAATAATAAAAGGGCATTAGACCATTAGTGTTAGCTTTGGTGTAGTAAGCTGAACATTGTTAATCTTTGAAGAATTAGTGGTCCAACTCCACTTAATTGTACCCATAACACAATAGAAGTAACCAGAGCTCTAAGCACTTTAAACTTTATAAGATCTATGCCGAAATTTTTTTATATCTATCTACCAAGAAAACTTTATACGAAGTCAGGTCAACTCCAAATAAAGTCAGCCACTAAAGATTGCTTCCATTATCAAGGCGCAGCATCAATCATGAAATCGTACCAACTTAAGTAGATTTAGATGCAAAAAAGTCTTGCCAAACTTACCTGTAAAAGCCTCATAATAAATAAGTTATCATTAGATTACCATCGTAATCATCAGTCATTTTCTTGGAAAAACATATGACCATACCACTTACCTCCTCTCCAATTGAAATAAGGAAAAGCAAATGGTCTAGACTTATTTTTATTTGCATGTAACTACAAAATGTCCTTGGACCAAACTAAAAGTGACTGCAAGTCTAAGAAAATTCTACAAAATGCATCTCATATAAGCAACATAACAAAAAGCAAACTACATATACGATTTTACAAAGTGATATGCCCCCCATGTTTATATTTTTTTCTTTCCTGTAGCCTCCAGATTCCAGCTACTTTCACTGTCCATAAAGTTGTTCCTTTTACATGCACATAAGACGTTACGTTTCATATGTAAATGGCGTTCATGGAACTCGAATTTGGAACTTTTGACAACAAGGTTTATATAAGTTCATGGCAGATATAAAGACATTAATCAATAATCATGCAGGTTTCTACTCTTGTTGGGCTTGTTATATTGATTGAATTTTGTCAAATTGTGGATAAAACATTTGGCAAATTTCCATCACTAATTCCAACTATATGAGAACAGGAACACACAAGTACTGAACTAAAGCTTCTAACATGGAAGCCTCTAAAATTTCACTTGGAGAAAACGTGTAGGTTACCACTAACGACAACTAAACGATGTTGCATACATACAAATTATGTTTAACAGATGAAATAAGTTACAATCACACTACAAAACCCTTTCCACAAATTTCAATTATTGTGTTGCAATCGGTAAAAATCTTATAGATGTGCAGCTCCATAAAATACTACTTCTGCTGGGCCTGTCATGTACACATGATTGTCGTCCTCCCTCCATTCTATCTCCAATGGCCCTCCAGGTAAATCGACCGTACAATTCTGTATGATACAAGATATTAAGAAAACATTAGTCTGAAAACTGGGAGTATCTATGCACTTATACATGTTCATCTTTTTAACCCTTGAAATGGGGAACAAAGTGTCAATTCAGACAGAGACGTCAACTCAGCAATTGATCTTATAATTCTTTTTTTTTTAGAACGGCTTGTTAGTTGTTAGTGGTTCAGATCCAGCAGTGACATCCAATTGGGCAGTATGCTGAACCCGCCTGTACTTCCTCCTATTCCGCCTGAAGGGGTAAAAGTCCCGGGTGGGACTCGAACTTGAGACCTCCCCAAGCCCCTAAGGAATCTTGGTGGCCAACTGAGCTAGCCCAGTTGGTTAATTTGATCTTATAATTCTGATCATGCATATTAAATCAATTACTAATTTGATATCTGAAACTTACTCTCTCAGAACGCCCCTCAAGAATTGCAGCAACAACTAATGCACACGCTCCAGTTCCACAAGCCAAGGTCGCTCCTATAAATAAGGTTTTATTATCCACGGTTATTCAGCTAAAAAGATGCCATCTAACAAGTTGAACATGTATGTGATAATAGAAACAAATTTTATGTGTTTAAAATAGAAAACTAACCAGCACCACGCTCCCAAACTCGCATCTTCAGATGTGTGCGTGAGAACACTTGAACAAATTCTGCAAAAGTAGAACAAGATATAACACAAGAAAGACAACAAAATATATAAAACTAAACAGCAAGCTGGTCGTCTTTCTGAGTAGCATACTTGAAATTACAAGTTTTTAAGGTTGTAAGCTACAGAACTTCTCAAATGCACTAGATTGAAGTCCAGCCTTACCACAAATCGAAAAAGATACATAAATAAATTGCAACAGTTACCATCTTGTGAGCCATTAAATTTTCTCAATGGTAGTGAAATACAGTTAGTAATTTTTACATATGATTGAAGATCTGGCTCCGCCAATTTCTTTAGTCACCAAATTACAACATCAAGTTTACATAATTCGTGTCTGCATGTGGGTGTGGTGGATATATGAACTATGAGTAAGAAAAATATGTAAATACAACATGCATACCCTAGTAGTGTAGTGATGAAAATAAAAGGCAAAATAGAGGTACTTTTCAGGTATTTCTTGCTCCATGAATGAACAACAGACTACAAAGCTACAGAAAGCTGACCTGTGTTAGTTCGAGCAGGGAATAGCGCATGATGTTCAAATGCCGGACCAATATCCGCCAAATTCAATTCATCAACCACCAAATTCTGTTCAAAAAGAGTATATCAGCATAGTATAAAACTATAAAATACAGAGGAAAGAGGTTATTGACTTATTGTCGGTGGTTTACTAATTTAAACATTAAAATGTAACTTTTCCTACCAATAATTACTTCTTTTGATTGGTTTGGCATCCAACTACCCCCCTATAGGAATCAAAAGATTAGAATACTAGATGAATACCTCGTCTCCTTCTCTACCGAAAGTGATACAATGAGGATTTCCCATACTGACACATGTAACATTCCAGCTTACGCCATCTACTTCGATTTTTGCTTTCACAACAGATTCACCTTTATTTGGTGGTATTTTAGTGGGAACATCTGAGGCCTTCAGCACTGGCGCGCCCATGTCAACTTTAACCTGAAGTAACAAAAATGTTGAAGTCACAAGATTGGATGTTATGTAGCGAAAATAAGCTGCCACCGTACTATAAAAAGGTGTTACAATTATAACCCTAAAAATAATTAGCATAGCAGATACGTTATAATAAGAAATGCCTCCCTATCTTAATCGTTGCGCATTTAAAGAAAAAAGACACCAAAAAAGATCCCACAAAATTAAGAGCACCATTACCTTTCCATCTTCTTGTATCTCAGGTATGATCAGTCCAGCACCAGTATGTACTGTAAAACTGCAGTTTCATGAAGAAACATTAAACAATGATCACATAGACCTTGCAACTAAAGCTTCCCTACCGACTACCAAATTTCAACATAGTTTATAACATAATATTTATTGGCACGCCAGTCGCCAAGTCAGTTATTACTTAAATTGCATGCAAAACGACTATATAGAAGAACGATATGTAGCCTGTGGGGCTTTAGGAAGCTTATTCCTGCATATAAGTGATAACATGCCGGAATAAGCTATATGATATACAAGTTTCCTACTTTACAACTTTAGATATTCGTTTGATTTTGTTATGAGATCATGGACTGCTACATGTACTTTATTCACCATGCACACGGTCATTCACAATACAAAATACTAAAAAAGGCAAGAACTTCTAACAAAATACATACTAAACAAAGCAGAACAATATGAAAAGCTTAAGATGGTGTACAAAAGTTCCTAGGGAGAAGACGTTCCAATATAATATACCTTTGCTTTCCCTGTAAGTTATTGAGATCAGCTATATATTTTGCAAAGCACCGAACTCCATTACCACACATCTGAGAGAGAGGCCAAATACATGAGATAATTCAGTTTCTAATGCGAAATGGGTCATTAATGGGAGGAAGTGAAAAACAA
This sequence comes from Tanacetum coccineum, assembly GCA_026074375.1. Taxonomy (NCBI): domain Eukaryota; kingdom Viridiplantae; phylum Streptophyta; class Magnoliopsida; order Asterales; family Asteraceae; genus Tanacetum; species Tanacetum coccineum. Next base: position 36,021 of record BQNB010023239.1, on the reverse strand, counting down.
ACACGAATATCCAAAATGGCTGATTGCAAGTTTTGAAGCAGTAGCCAACTACTAAATTCTAGTTTTCTCTTAAAAATAGTTTGTGTTGCTCCTGTTTGACAGCCCTTGTGGTTTTTGTACATATCGTGGTGGAAAAGAAATGAGTAAAGAGCTTCCCATGAATTTATAAGCCTTTAAATTCACAATCCTACGTGTAAGGATCCTGTGTTACTCACTTTTTTCTTCCCATGAATTTTTGACACTGGAGTTTCACACCACAGTAAGTCATGCTAAAACTCTGTTAGATTAACGAAGGTTGTAGGAATAATCTATAGAACAAGGGAACAAGATTCACAACTCACACCGATCTACCTCGTCTTTGGCCTCTAAAGATTATTTCAGCTAAAAAACACTTTTTGTGCAACTTTCTTAAATCAAAACTTCTTTCCTGTTCCACATTTAACAAAGAAAATACATCTATGACCAGTGTTGTAAATATCGCTCGGCGGTCGACCCCCTTTAAGCGATATATCGGTCTTGGCGGCGATATATCGGTTTCTCGGCGGAGACCCTAAATTATAAAGGAATTCTGCAAAATATATATATATTTAATAAGTTTTTTAATATTCTTATTATTTTTAACTATATATCTTATGTATATGTTGTAAAATATACATTATGTGTGGTTTTAATTCAGTTTTGTATACTTTTATTAAATCACGATCAAGAAAATCAGAATACCAACAAAAAAAAAAACTAAAAATCGGCCGACTTTGACCGATTTTGACCAACTTTGACCGATTTTGACCAAAACCGATTTTTTACCGATAAGTGAAAACACGTATCGGCTGACCACCGATAAGCGATATATCAGTGATATATCGGCCGCCAAGGCCGATATTTACAACACTGTCTATGACTCACCAACGAATCATCTTCCAATCAATTACCATCTCATCTCGACATGTCTACATATTACCCGTTCATATTTCTGTAGTAATAACCTCAATACCTCATGCCACTATTTCCACACACCACATATGGTAAATTACCTATTCCGTGAGTGATATCAATACTACTTTAAACCGCTCTTTTTTAGATAAACGCCACTTACAATGGCATTTGTTTCTCTTATTAGTTACCCTTTAGCAGTAAAAATATATAAAAATGATCTCTCAGCCAAACATGAACAACACCGGGTTAATATTTTAACTACACCATCAACATTACAAATACTGAATTACACAAGTGTTTACGCAGCATAAACTCATAAAAGAAACTCACCTCAGGCTCGCTACCATCGGAATTAAAAATCCTCATGGTATAATCGGTACCATTCGATCCCGGCATTGCGAATATAACTCCATCCGCCCCAACTCCAAAGTTCCGATCACATAACTTAGCCGCTTGCTCCGGCGTCACTTTTGGATCCATTGAGTCAAGATTATTAACCTATCAACAACATCTCAATATTCAACTGCAACAACACCCAATCCCACACAAACAACGAATGGGGGAGGTAATATCTAGACAGGGCCAAGGAAGGAAAACTCATTACTGCTTTGGTGTTTGTTTAAGCTTATATGTGTCTTATGAGCTTATTTGTTTTTCGGCTTATTTTGAAACTTGTGGGATATGATAAACTTAATATAAGCCCACAAGTCTCAAAATAAGCTATCCAATTTGGGCTTATGAAATATAAGCCGAAATCAAATAAGCTCATAAGCCCATATATAAGCTTATATAACAGGCTTACGACTTATTGGGTTTTCCGCTTATGTTTCATAAACTCATTTTTTGTGGCTTATTTTGAAACTTTTTGGCTTATGTAAGCTTACCATTTCATGATAAGCTGATACAAGCCGAAAAGTTTCAAAATAAGCCACAAAAAGTGAGTTTACGAAACATAAGCGGAAAACCCAATAAGCTGCGCTATATAATTAATGCTTTCTTTTTAATCTGAAATGACACGTCAGCTTTAGTATAAAAAAAAGATTTATATACCATGATAAAGTCGTTACCGAGGCCATGATACTTAACGAAATGAAGAGTACCGGATTCAGTTCGATCCAGAAACGCGGTTTTGGATAAACTTTCTTGAGATACTACGCTCATTGCTGTGACAGATAATGATCGGAACTTAGGGTTTGGGATATTGGATGTGAATTTGAGGGTGTTGAGTTTGAAGGAGGTGGTGAGTGGGTGGGATGATGGTGGAGTGGTGGTTGTGAGTGATTGGAGATTGGTGGATGTGACGGTGGCAGCGATGGACATGGTGGTTGTTACGGTGGCGGCGGGAAATAGAAACGGAAAAAAGGGATTGACTTTTTTGTGTGAGGAAAAGGCAAATTTGATTAAGGGTGTTTGTTTAAGCTTATAAAAAAGAGCAGGTTGATCAAGCGGTTAACACTCTTTTCTCTTTAGAGAGAGGTTAAATGTTCGATCATCACCCCCTACAAGGTTGGAGGTCCTTTTTACCTTTGGTATAATCGGAAGCAGCCTCTCTACCTTTGATAGGGGTAGGGCTGTCTACATCTCAATCTTTTTCGTACACTGTGTAAGACGGTATTGAGACCCATAACCCGTGAAAGATGATTTTAAGAGTTACTTACTTGTTTATATGAGTTTATTATGATATGATAAACTTATATAAGCTCATAAATTTCAAAATAAGCCAGTGAATTAAAGCTTATGTTATATAAACCAATATCAAATAAGCTCATATACAAAAAAAAAACCAAAGTCATAAAAAACACATTTTAGATGACTTTTTTAATAAGTGTTTCTTGTACTAATACAATTAAGTCAAATTTAAACACTAAAGTTTATTTGTTTTTTCACATATTTTCTGTTTTATTTGCATCTACCTATAATTGAAAGTTTTTTAAATTAAAAAAGTGTTAATCAGACTTAATAAAATTATAATCCTAATAAAAAGACACGAACACAAGTATTTTGATTACTATTCTAACTTGTAAACATAACATTGTTTTTTTCTCACATACTAGGTCTCATCTCGTCCGATGGACGGTTTTCTTAATAGTTTATTAAAATAGTAAAACTATATTTAAGATTCAATACACATCAATTATAGCATAACGCACACACTTTACGATGGGTAAATTTTAAAGTAGTCATAAAAAAACAATGTGATGTTTCGTTACGTATTTGAGAATTCATATGTATTAATTGTTAAAGTATACACAAAATCAATAAAAAGAAGATTTGAGTCTTTGAGATACTAAGTAAATAAGTGCTAGAGTTGATGGTAGTAAAATGGTATTCTAGTGGGTTTTTCAACTAAGAAAGTCACATAATTTCTTGTTTTGCTCCACCTCATTCTTGTTTGTTTAAAAAAATCATTTAGAAAACATGCTCTATGAATCCTTGTAACATTTTTGAATTTTACATGTAACTTTAAAAACTTAAAGTTTGATAATTGGTAACTCATCATATGTATTATACTCGTACAAAATTAGACCCCATATTAGTAAATAAATATACATTACGCAGTAGGTCTATTAAAGACCAAGTAAAAAAACATTAAAGTACCCAAAATAAAAAGCAACACACATCCAAGTCGATTAACACTGTTGGGAATTATGCATTCCTGACTTAGTACCGTTAGTTATATTAGTTAGTACCGATAGTTGTAATTAGTACTGACAGTACAAAGTAGTTAGTACTGATAGTATAAAATAGTTAGTACCGTTTAAGAGATATGCATGAGATATTATAGGAAAATATATGCATTATCTTTTACGCGTTTTGTAAGTCTGTTAGGGTTTATCCTTGGTCTATAAAAGGAACCCTACGGCATTAGAGAAGACACAGATCTCATATACAATCTCATATCTCATAGTTAGTAATCTGTAATCATTTTAGCAGATTAATACAAAAGTTTAGTTATCAATATTCATTGTTCTTCTTAGCATTATAAGTTAGTTTCCGCATAACTTATAGTGTTTATAGTCATTGTTTCTCCTGTAGTTTGTGTGGATCTATCCATATTGGCTACAACCCTTAACAAGGTAGAAAGATCTATATTCAAAGGGATCTACAAGTGGTATCAGAGCCTGTAGAGAAACTCTGAGTAAGAAGAACAAAAACCAGTTATAAACCTCTATCTTACAAAGCTATTCAATGGCTGGATCAGAAGATGATATTCCACCACCACCACCACCACCATCACAAACACCAACACAACAAACCCCTCACACTGTTTCAACCATCAAACTTCCTATTCTCAAGAAGGGAGAATATGACATATGGGCCATGAAAATGGAACATTATTTGGCCCATACAGACTATCCTATCTGGGAAGTTATTCAAAGAGGAAATGGTCCCGTGAGTGTCTCAACTGATACAAATGGTTTAATAAAGGTTCTGCCTCCCAAGACTGCAGAAGAAATTTTAGCCAGAGAAAGAGAAAGAAAAGCAAGGACCACTTTGCTTATGGCTTTACCAGAAGATCATCTTGCTAAATTTCATAAAATGACTGATGCTAAAGAAATGTGGGAAGCTATCAAATCTAGATTTGGTGGAAATGATGAATCAAAGAAGATGCAGAAGTATATTCTAAAGCAACAGTTTGAAGGCTTCTCTGTATCAAACTCAGAAGGGCTACATAAAGGCTATGACAGGTTTCAGAGTCTTCTGAGTCAACTAGAGATTCATGGTGCAGGCGTCTCCACTGAAGATGCAAATCAGAAATTCCTTAGGTCTCTACCTTCTGCCTGGTCTCAAGTTTCCTTAATCATGAGGACCAAGCCAGGAGTGGACAGTCTCAGTTTTGATGATCTGTATAATAATCTTAGAGTCTTTGAGTCTGATGTTAAAGGCTCTACTGCATCATCCTCTAGCACGCAGAATGTGGCATTTGTTTCAGAGAACACTAGCAGTACTAATGATGTTAGTACCGCTTATGGTGTTTCTAATTCTTCTGGTCATAACTCACAATATGAACATCCTTCATCATACTCCTTACTTGCAAATCAATCCAGTTGCCCACAATTGGATCATGAAGATCTAGAACAGCTTGATGAGTTTGATTTAGAAGAAATGGACTTGAAATGGCAGGTGGCCATGATTTCCATGAGAATGAAAAAGTTCTACAAAAAGACAGGTAGAAAGCTACAATTTGATGCCAAGGAACCGGTTGGTTTTGACAAAACCAAAGTCGAGTGCTATAGTTGTCACAAGACAGGGCATTTTGCTAGAGAGTGCAGATCCAAGGGGAATCAAGATAGTAGGAGGAGAGATGCTTGGAACACTGGGAATAAGGATAAAGAAAATGGGAGGAGATCTGGTAAACAGGAGGACTCTAAAGCTTTGGTGACTCTTGATGGAGAAGGTGTTGATTGGACCAGTCACTCAGAAGATGAACAAGAGAACTATGCTTTGATGGCTTGCAGCAGTTCAGGCTCAGACACAGAGGTAACTTCTTGTTCAAAAGAATGTAAAGAGTCTTATGCTACACTTAAAAAATTGTATGATGTACAGAGGGAACAACTTGGTGATGCCAGTATAGAAATACATGCATATACTAAAGCTTTAAAGAAAGTTGAAGCACAATTAGTTGCTCATCAACAAAATCAACTTTGGTATAAAGAAAAGATAAGGTTTATGAAAATTGACTTAGATGATAAAACTGATGTCCTTATATACCATAAGAAACTATGGAGAAGCTTAAAAAAAGAAAAAAAGAAGGATATTTAAAAGCTAAAGTAGAAAAATGGCACAACTCTTCTAAAAATCTTAATATTTTGCTAAATAGTCAGATGAGTGCTAGGGATAAGGCTAGACTTGGGTATAGTGATCAAATGAATAAAGGTGTTTTAAGTTATGAAAATGAAGTTTTCCAAAGTGTGTTTCTCAGTAGGACAAGTGATACAGAAGATAGTCCTGTGAATGATAAATATGCAGAGGGGATGCATGCAGTTCCCCTCCAATGATAGGAATTTACATCCCTTCTGGACCTGATAAAGAAATAGATGACTCACAATTTATATATGGTCCAAAGTAATCTAAACCTAGTGAATCTGATGCTAGGAGCAGTGACTTTAATTCTTGTGAATCCAATTGTAGTGAAGAAACACATGAATCTATGCCTGAACCAGTTGTCAATGAACCCAAAGTAGTAAGTGAACCTAAAGTTTGGTTTGATGCTCCTATCATTGAGGAGTATGAATCAGATAGTGAAGATGAACATGTGTCTCTACCCATAAAAGAATAGGAAATACCTAGTTTTGCTTTTATTAATACTGATAAGCATGTAAAAACTCCTAGGTAAACTGTTATAGAACAAAACACGTGTAGTCAGAGTTCTAAACCTGACAAAAGGATTGTAGTGGTTTAATGTCTAAAACAAGAAAGGTTTGGGATATGGGTTTACTACAAAAGCATGTTTTGTATGTGGAAGTCTTAGTCATCTTATTAGAGATTGTGATTTTCATGAAAAAAAAGGATGGCTAAACAAGATGAATTAAACAATAGGATGAGTAAGGGATCTAGTCAAAGGGAGATTAGGCCAGTATGGAACAATGTGCAAAGAATGAATAATCAAAACCAATTTGTTCCAAAAGCAGTACTAACTAGAACTGGAAAGATTCCAGTTAATACTGCTAGAACTAGCGGTACTAACATAGTTAATACTGCTAGAACTAGTGGTACTAACACAGTTAATACTGCTAGGCATAATTTTAACAGACAGGCAATACCAATTAATGCTGCTAGGAAAGTTAATACCGTTAAGCCTATTATGACTAATGCTAGACTAAAAGCTGGCTTTCATAAATGTATTTCACCTTTTAGAAAGTCATTTAATAGAACAACAGTACTTAGAACAAATTTTTCAAAACAAAAGGTTAATACTGCTGAGGCATATGCAGTTAGTGCTGTTAAGGGAAAAAGGGAAACTGCTGTTAAGTCCTCAGCAGGTTGTAATTGGAGAACCAAAAGGCATTATTAGAATAGAGTCTCCAAATACAATAGTGGATCAATGACAAGGACAAATGTATATTTTAGAGATCCACAAGGCAGACTCAAGTCAGCAATGGCTTGGGTCCCCAAGAGAAACTAATACTATTAGTTATATATAGTTAGTGCTGCCAGTACAAATGTTAGTACTGTTAGTTTATTAGTACTGTTAGTATAGAAGTTAATACTATTAGTTATACTCAAAACTTCTTAGTATAATTACTGTGGTGATTATTGCACAAAATGTTATGGATTATGTTTTCTTTGTCTGTTGAACTAACTTTTTGCAGGTAAATAAAAGTCTTAAATGAATCTGTTATGGAATCCCTAGTTTTAGGGATGAAGATTGAGATAGGATTGCCAACGTTGAATGAAGTCTTAAGGAAATTAATGTTGTTGGTTCGTGATTGGGTGCAAGATTAGTACTGTTTGTGTACTTAATACTGCTAGCATTAAAAAGCAGTTGGTTAATACTGCTCGAGTTAAACATTAGTACTGCTCGTTGGTGTCATTAGTACTGCTCGTTTGGTATGTAGAGTTAGTGCTGCTATCAATAAGCAGTTACTACTGCTATCTTTAAAGAATAATGCTGCTAGTTTTACCTGATATCGGACAACACACATTTTGGTTCTCAGATGATTTAGACAAAACTGAATTACTTTCAGTTTGTTCTTAACGGAATTTATTATCAGCAAGTTTAAATGGAAATGAGAAGGTTTGTTAAGTGTTGGTTTAATCACCACACAACAAATGGCCATCAGTTCACCATGTCTAACAGACACTAAGAACTGGCTAGTCTAAAGCAAATGGCTTTGGTAAAGACTTCTCAAATCCGTTGATGGTTGACAGTTTACCAAAAACTGTATGGTAATCAACTCACCATATTTTGCAATAAAGAGTTGACTATCCCAGAGCAAACGACTACTGGTAAAGGAATATCAAATCCATTGATGGCTGGTAGTTTTCCAAAAACTACAAAACCAACTTAGTTGGATGTTGCTGTGTAGCTTTGATGTAGAAGAGATGAGATGCAAATTCAAGATTGAAAGCGAAAGTATGATCTGCTTACAATAAACTCACAAAGCAGATGATCATAAAGATAAAGAATGCAGCAAAGAAGTGCTTGGATACAATCCTCAAAAGCTCAATCAGAAGAAACTTAAAGTTAACAAGTGAAGTTCAAGTTTAGGGGAGGATTGTTAGGAATTATGTAATCCAATTTTGACCATGGTTCATGATTTGGAGAATTTAAAGATCTCTCAACATAATGATGCATTCAAACAATGAGGATTGTTTCAAAATTTCAAATGATGCTGAAAAAAAAAGATGACAAAGAAACAACTTAATAAACAAAGAAGTGTTTGGAAGCATATCTACAGAAGACCCCTATTAGATGATTACAAAAGAACTAAGGATGAAACTAATAGAATCCTTAAGGACTTTATAAGACAAATCAGAACCAATTTAAATCAAAAGTTAAAACTATTAAGATTTGATAAGGTCAAATTTAAGAACATGGATTTTATTGAATTCTGTGGGTCAAAAGGGATCAAGAGGGAATACAGTAATGCCAGAACTCCACAACAAAATGAGTTTGCTGAAAGAAAGAACAGGACCCTTATTGAGGCTGCTAGAACTATGCTAGCAGATTTATTTTTACCTAACACTTTTTGGGCTGAAGCAGTTAGTACTGCTTGTTATGTCCTTAATAGGGTATTAGTGACCAATCCTCAAAATAAGACACCTTAGGAACTTATAACTGGTAAAATACCAATCCTAAGCTATATGAGACCTTTTGGGTGCCATGTGACCATCTTGAATACCATTGACCACCTGGGCAAGTTTGATGGGAAATCGGATGAAGGATTTTTAGTAGGGTATTCTCTACAAAGCAAGGCTTTTAGGGTATACAATTTAGAAACCAAGAGAGTTGAAGAAAACCTGCACATAACATTTTTAGAAAATAAACCAAATGTTGCAGGGAAGGGACCAACTTGGCTGTTCGATCTTGATTATTTAACTGATTCAATGAATTATCAACCTATGAGATCAGAGAATTAAGCTAACAAACATTGCAGGTCCAAAAGAAGCTAATCATAGTGTAGGATAAAGAAGATGAATATTTATGAGGAAATTCAAAAAATAAGCGGAATCAGCTCAGACTACTTTGTTACTGCAATAATGGTCTTATACTTCAACAGTCAAGAGCTCAAAAGCAAAGAATGCAGGTGAAGAACCTAACAAAAATCCTGATTTAAAGACAGATGAGAAGCCAGTAGATAAGGAGGATCAAGTCTTTTTGGATGAGCTTGAAAGGCTTAAAAGACAAGAACAGGATGCTAATGATGCAGCTGAAGCTCTCAGAAAGGAGTTTGCCAAAGATACTGAGGATTTGCTTCTTCAAGCAGGAGCTGCTAAAGCTAGCAGTACTAACACAGTTAATACTGCTAGCACACCAGTTAGTACTGCTAGTTCCCTGTATGGATGGACCTATCTTGATATGGACCAAGATGATTCTGAAATACCTGCTCTTGAGGATATGTATGACCATCCTACTGATGGTATTTTTACCAATGCATCTTATGATGATGAGGGTGCAGTGGCTGACTTCACAAATTTAGAAACTATTGTGAATGTTAGTCCTATTCCCACATCAAGGATTAACTCTATTCATCCTTCGACTCTAATTCTTGGAGATCCAAACTCAGCAGTTCAAACAAGGAGCAAAGTGACCAAAAGTTCTGGAGCCCATGCTTTTGTAAGTTATATTCAAAAGCAGAGAAGAAATAATCATAAGGACTTCCAGCATTGTTTATTTGCTTGTTTCTTGTCTCAAAATGAACCCAAGAAGATATCTGAAGCACTTGAAGATGAAAGTTGGGTTGATGCTATGCAGGAAGAACTGCTGCAATTCAAGATTCAGAAAGTTTGGATTCTTGTAGATTTGCCTTATGGGAAGAAGGCAATTGGAACAAAATGGGTTTACAGAAATAAGAAGGATGAAAGAGGTGTTGTGGTTAGAAATAAGGCAAGGTTGGTTGCTCAGGGACATAGGCAAGAGGAAGGGATAGATTATGATGAGGTTTTTGCTCCTGTGGCTAGGATTGAAGCGCCATTAGGATCTTTTTAGTCTTTGCTTCTTACATGGTATTCATAGTCTATCAGATTGATGTGAAAAGTGCCTCAAGTATACAAATTGATGAGTGAGGTATTGTGACTCAACCTCTAGGTTTTGTAGATCCTAAGTATCCTAAGAAGGTCTATAAAGTAGTGAAAGCTCTCTATGGTTTACACCAAGCTCCTAGAGCCTGGTATGCTACTTTATCTACTTTCTTGTTGAAGAGTGGATACAGAAGATAAACTATTAACAAGACTTTTTTTTCATTAGAAGGACAAAATGATATCATTTAGTACAAGTTTAATGTGGATGATATTATGTTTGGTTCTACAAAGAGATCTTGGTGTGATGAATTTGAGGCAATGATGAAGAGTAGATTTCAGATGAGTTCTATAGGAGAGCTCACCTTCTTTCTTGGATTACAAGTCAAACAGAAAGAAGATGTATTTTTTAAAGTCAGAGATAAGTATGTTAGCAGAAATCCTGAAGAAGTTGATTTGTGCCATGTAAAAGACTGCAATTACACCAATTGAGACCTAGAAGGCCTTTAGTCAAGGATGAGGAAGCTAGTGATGTGGATGTACACCTCTATAGATCCATGATTGGCTATCTAATGTACTTGACTACTTCTAGGCCTGATATTATGCTTGCAGTTTTGCTTGTTCTAGGTTTAAGGTCACTCCAAAGACCTCCAGCTAAATGTTGTAAAGAGAATCCTTAGGTATCTAAAAGGCAAACTCAAACTGGGCCTTTGGTATCCTAGAGTGTCATCATTTGACCTAGAAGCCTACTCAGATAGTGACTATGCTGGTGAAAATCTTGACAGGAAATCCACAACAGAAGGTTGTCAATTTCTTGGCAGAAGACTTGTTTCATGGCAATGCAAAAAGCAGACAATTGTGGCTACTTCTACTACAGAGGCAGAATATGTTGCTGCTGCAAGCTGTTGTGGGCAAGTTTTGTGGATTCAAAATCAAATGTTAGACTATGGGTTCAATTTCATGAACACAAAGATCTACATTGATAATGAGAGCACAATATGCATGTAAAGAATCCAGTATTTCACTCCAAAACAAAGCATTTGCATTAGCACCACTTCATTAGGGATGCTTATGAGAAGAAACTTATCCAAGTGCTAAAGATACACACTGATGACAATGTTGATGATCTTTTAACCAAGGCATTTGATGTTAACAGGTTCCAGTTCTTGGTAGTTACTATTGGAATGATCAATCCATAAACTGCATTAGCTAAAAGGAGGCAATATGATTTGTTATAAAAGTTTTGTAATAAGATTCAGTGTGCAGAAGAATCTTGACCATAGTGATGATTTCAGGAGTTATTTGGGTTTAGAGAGTCATTAGAAAGAGATATAGATGGTACTGAAGAACTTTGTTGTTGCCAGACTTGTTCATTTTTTGGTTGACAAAAGTTTATGTACGACAGTGCAAAGTTAATACCGTTGGGCAAAGATAGTACCGCTATAAAGACGTTGGAGAAAATACCGCCAAGGGTCTAAAGTGTAAATTGAAAATGTTTCTTTGATTTTGAGTTTGTTCAACCTATATAAACCCATCTCAATTGCACAGTTTACTCACGTAAACTCTCTTAATCACTTTCTTCTATCAAACCCTAATCTTATTACTCAATCAGTCGCTATAAAATTCATCAAGATGGTTATGTTCTTGAATCATCCCTAACATAACATGGTCCTTACTTGGAAAAGGACTGATGGAATACAGAGTTTCATTTATTATCAGCTTTTTACGCAAGCTCCATTCACTATGCTCTCACTGTAAGTCCTGTAGTCTCTACTACATTTGTTAAACAGTTTTGGATGTCTGCTAAATCCAAAATAATCAACAATGTTAGGTATATTACTGCCAAAGTAGTTGGCAAGCCTGTGTCCATCTCAGAGGCATCAATAAAAAGTGATATTCTTTTTGATGATGCTGATGGGATATTCTTTACCTAATCAGGCTATATTTGATGCTATCTAGCAGATGGGCTATGAGGGGGATTTAACTGTCTTAACATTTAACAAAGCCTTGTTTTCACCCCAGTGGAGATTTCTTTTTCATACCATGAGTCACTGCATAAGTTCTAAAAGCACTTCTTGGGATCAAATTCCCACTAATATTGCCACTGCAATAATTTGCTTAACCTCTAATCAGAAATATAATTTTTCTAAATTAGTTTTTGATGGTATGATGAGACACTTGGATGCAAAGAAAAAGTTTGTTATGTATCCAAGATTTATTTATGTCTTTTTAGATAAACAGCTAAAGAATGTGCTTGTTCCCTTAGACCATTTTCCTATTAATGCTCTAACTAGTAAAGTTTTCTCTTTTATGGTCAAAAAGGGAAAACATTTTTCAGAGAAAGTCACACCTCTGTTTCCTAACATGTTGGTTCAACCAATTGAGGATGAGGGTGACACTTTAGAAAGACAATCTGAACCTCAACCCATACCTTCTCCTCCTCACCTAAGTGAAGACCAACATGAGACACAGACTGACCCTTCTCTCAGACCTTCACCAACTACTCATATTCCTGATTCTATTCCAGAGGGTTCTGGTGGGAATCATGGAGGTCAGTCATCCAGTGATAGATCCCTTTCAGGGAATGAGGGTGGCATGACACTCCAAAGTGTGTATGATCTTTATATCTCTTTGTGTACACAGGTTACAGATCAAGCCAAAGAAATTAAACACTTGAAGGCACAGAACCATGATAGAACCAAGATAGAACCATGCCTCTTGATACCAATTGTAGATTCACGAAAACTATGATCCGGTGGTCTTGGTGAGTCAAACCACATGATAGCCATTTTAGTGAGAGAAAGTAGTGAGATGGAAGATGAACTTGTGATTAGATGGAAAATGAATGAAGGATACAAAATGACTCAACACCAAAATAATGACTCAACCCCTCTATGGAAGCCATAGAGGGGTATATATAGCCCATACGCCTCTAAACTATACATAGTTGCCTATTCTAGTCCTCGCGTATGTGACTATGATAAACTATGGTAATTCTGTAATGTCGTCACGTAAAAGTGAATTCCCAACAATCTTCCCCCACGGGACGATATACAGAATTACTTACAATAATTTCCTAACAAGTACATAATGATTAAGAACAAGAACTTTCCATGAAGGCTCATATCTGATGACGTCTTCTGTGGTGGGGGTTAAACTTCAAGTCTGCACTCCAACATGAATCATCTTTGTAGTACTTTGTAGAAGAAATACTGTAATAGGCACGAGCTAGGTAACCCATACACTTCTGGTTAAGGAGAAGCTTCTGAATTAGCTTCCCCCTAATTCGTGCCGCATATTCTTGATTTAGAAGCTTTCAAAGCTTCCCCCCAAAACTAGCAATGAATTAGCTTCCCCCTAATTCATGCCACATATTCTTTATTTAGAAGCTTTCAAAGCTTCCCCCAAACTAGCAATCCTCTCTTGAGCAGTTTCAAAGCTTACTTACAAGCTTAGAATAATTACAGTGCAAGCGAATTAGTAGGATACCACATCAAATATTACTGCTCCTTTAAGAATAAGCTTAGTGATTGATCGTTTGGGGTAAGCATTAATTGGATCAGCAACGTATCTTCTCACGCTTGAATAATTCTTCACACAACACTTCCCCTTGGAAATTCAAATAATGCATATTAAAGTTCTCAAGATATCACTTCCCCCATGTGTCTGAAGAGATGCACCCAAAAGCCATAAGTTAAAGCGCTGATATTCTCTGCGGTTATGACATTAGCTCCCCGTTATGGCCCTAACTTAAAAAAATTCAAGAAATATGCCCCATGTCAAGCTTTCAAGAAAAAGAAAGGCAACGACTCAAGGGTGAATCTTCTCCTTCCCCCTTGCTGGTTTTGACATGTCGGAATCAGCAACACCTTGGACGCGCATGTACTTGAGTACTTGTGTGAAGAATAAATTAGCTCAGATCTATCCTGTGAAAATCAATTGTTGATCAATTCTTTACTCATAACCTCTCTTTGGCTATCATGTTACCAACCGATTTGTAGGCTATTTGAAGTAACCACTGATGAAGTAAACCCGATATACCAAACTTGAAACTGAAGTAGAATTTCCCGTTCTTGTGACTTAAGCTTGCGCTAATGTTGGAAGAACGGTGTAGAGAATTTGTGCTCCAAGCAAATCTCTAAGTACTCAATACCCCTCCCAAAGTATGAGACTATCATCACCTCTTGCGATTATCCACATCGTCTTAGCGTGTGACACTGAGTACTACAACGTAACTCCTTTAAGTGATAGTTAACCAGGTCATCAACCATCCACCCCTTGACTGCTGGAAACTAGATAAACCAAGTCTTCAACTTGAATTAAGCTCGAGCAAGTTATCATTGAAATCATGCATCCAGCCAACCCCGACTTCAAGATAAAATAAGAACACGCCTTCGTGAGATGCCACTTCAATCTCAAATAAGTGATACCCGATCAACTTCGTAGTCACTTAATAAAATTAATTCCAAATCTAGCCTTTAAGTTTCATGATTCTTTATCCAAATGGATCCCGGTCTCGTCACAAATCTTGTCACTTTGTCATTTTAAACCACGAATGCAACTGATAAGCATATAATCGCAAATGTATCCATTAACAACTAAATATAGCAAGAAATCATCCCAAGTGAGTCATTTAGCTAAATTTAGTTTTAATACGAAACATTTAATACTCAAACAGTTGTACCCCAATCATGCCAATTAACGTTACACAGCCAACAATCCAAAGCTTCATCATATATAACTTTGGCCCATGTTTTGTATAATACCATAAGCATTTTTGGCCCGACATCATAACACATGCCACTTTTCGTCTAATAATAATTCCAGCCCAACCTCAAAAACAAAATATCAAAACACACGGCCCAACTTTTGTTATAACCATATCCGGCCCATATACTTATGTTAATACCCGGCCTATTATATTCACAAAAATCTCGGCCCACCAATGATTTTAATAGACATCCCATCTTTTATAAGAAAACTAGGTCCAATTTCTATCAATTAAATATCACGATCCCACATTATTAGGGAAACACAATCCCTAATTCTTCTCATAACTGCAGTCACCATTTCTCTCCTTTACCTTATCCCACCAACAGCCAAATGATAATCAACTCTTACTCTTTATGCATCAAACACGAATCTATTCATTAAACCATCATTAAATCATTCTCTTAATAGGATGAACATCACAAAGAAATATCCCTTTTCATTATCTCTGCTTATACCGACACTTATTTATGAATAATATAGGCGACTTGAAGCTTCGATATCCTTTGAAGGATCTAAGGTAGGTTCGTCAGTTGTTTTGAGCGTCAATCAAAACAAATTACTGAGTTGACTTGGTTGGGTTTAGATCGGTTCCAACATGAAAATGTCTAGATCGGATCTATAACAAAAATGACTAGATCGGTTCTTTATTGGAACTTGACTAGTTCGGTTGCTTATAAAAAAAACTAGATCGGCTCATATAGCTTTTGACTAGTTCGGTTGCTTATGAAAAAGCTAGATCGGCTCATATAGTTTTTGACTAGTTCGGTTCGAGTTGATTTGAACTCGTTCGGTTCGAGTTGATTAGTACTCGTTCGGTTCCTTCTAATATCAACTAGTTCGGTGCTATATAGAGAATGACTAGATCGGTTATTGAAGCATTGAACTAGATCGGTTCTTGACAGTTTATCAAACACCTCGAGTACACTTTCTTGTCTGACTTTTCAAATCGTGTGGATCACAAGAATAAGCCAACCTCAAATGAAGCTCAAAAGTAAGCTGCTTATTCCACAAAAATAAGCTAACCCACAAAGCTATAAAAAGCTCAAGCACAAGCTTGAAAAATAAGTTGTAAAAAATAACCACCAGATAAGGACGAAATAAGCCAGCTAAAATAAGCAAAAAGGGACCAGAATAAGCCGAAACAAAAAAAAACCCAATGACTCTATAAGCTTGACATAAGCTCAAAAATAAGTTCATACACATGAAACCACCACAAGTGACAACAATGACATATTTAAAAATGACAGATTCTAAAATAAGTATAGATTTGAGACCAAGAAACCAACCGGACAAAAATCAAAAACCAACCCAAGAGTGTGAAGCCATGGCTCTTGATACCAAATTGTAAGATTCATAAAACTATGATCGGTGGTTTGGTGAGTTCAAACACATGTAGCCATTTTAGTGAGAAAAAGTAGTAAGATGGAAGATGGAGTTCCCAGACCTTTACCTACTTCTCATATTACTGATTCCATTCCAGAGGGTTCTGGTAGGAATCATGGAGGTCAATCATCTAGTGATAAATCCCTTTTAGGGAATGAGGGTGGCATGACACTCCAAAGTGTGTATGATCTTTGTATCTCCTTGTGTACACAGGTTACAGATCAAGCCAAGGAAATTAAACACTTGAAGGCACAGATCAAGAAGCTTAAGAAGAAAGCCAAACCTGTTATCACACACCACAGAGCTTGGATGAAGAGTGTATCCATGAAGCAAAGATTGGCAGGAAAGAAATCCTTAAAGACACAGTGGATGCAAAAGGAGTCTGTATCCAAACAGGGGAGGAAATCTGCCAAAGCTGAACCTTCAGTCCATAAAGATCCAGCTTTTGATGAGCTTGATGATGATGAAATTGACTATATGGAGACTGAGGATGCTCAAGATGTGGGGAGGACAAGATATGTAGTGCATGAAGAGAAGGAAAGTGCAGAAAAGGAAGTTAGTACTGACAAGCAAGAAGTTAGTGCTGACAAGGAAAAAGTTAGTACCGACAGACCAGATGAAGGTACTGTTGATCAAACTGAAGGAAAAAGTGCTACTCCAACCACTCCAACAACTACTCCTATAATATTTGGAGATGATGAAACTATTGCTCAAGTTCTTCTCAACATGAGCCAAGCAAAAGCAGTTTCAAGAGAAAAGGAGAAAGGAGTTGAACTGAAGGATGTAGAGAATATTGAAAGACCAAGGCCTACTTCAACAAGATCTCTCTTAACTTTAAAACCTCTTCTAAAGATTGATCCTAAAGACAAGGGCAAGAAAAAGATTGAAGAAGAAGAATCTGACACTGAATCAGAAGACATCAATGGATCTGAAAAGAAGTTTAAGATGCTTGCTCATGCTAAGGAGATTGCAAGAAAGGTGCAAGAGGATTGGGAAGCAGAAGAAGAAGTGAAAAAGTTAGCTGAAGAAGAAGCTACAAATGCTGCTCTTATATAAGATTTTGATGACATCAAAGCAAGAATTGAAGCTGATAGACTTCTAGCATTAAGGCTTCAAGAAGAAGAGAGAGAGCAATTCACTATGGAAGAAAGAGCAAAATTCCTTCATGATACAATTGCAGCAAGGGGAAAGATGACTACAAAGGCTGCACTCTTAATGATATGATTTTCATTATAGGCAAGACTTAATGCTGACAAGATACTTGCTGAAAAAACTTCATGAGGAAGAAAGAGAGAGAAATGTATACTATTGAGCAGAGAGAGCAAATTATCTTCATGATACCATTGGCTGCCAAAGAAGATTTTCTTGATCAACAAAGAATCTGAGCTATCAGAAATAAACCTCCTTCAAGAAATCAACTTAGGAACCAAATGATGACATATTTGAAGCATGTTGGAGGCAAGAAGCATTCTGATTTGAAGACCAAGGGTTTTTGAAGAAATAAAAGCTTTGTATGACAAGATAAAACGAGTCTATTGATGTTTCATTGCTATGGTTCTGCTGAGATGAAAAAGTAAATCAAAGAGATGAATGAACAAGTTGCTGATGTTAGAAGGCGTAGTAAAGAAAGATGACAGTATTAAGGGACGAATTAAGAAGAAGAAGAGACACTAAAAAAGAAAGATTGGTATAAGGAAGAAGATGAAATCTAAGAAAAGAAAGTTCACTTCTAAAGATGATGAAGAGTTAAGATTGTGTTTAACTATAGTTTCTGATGAGGATAAGGAAGTGGATTATGAGATACTTGACAAGAAGTATCCTATCATAGAATAGAGATCTGAGTATCTTATAACCAAACCACAGTATGATGAGACTGAAGAGATAGAAGATGTTTATCTTAATGTGGTGATTAGAAGTAATAGACAAAGAAGATACTTCAGTACTTTGATGGCAGTGCTTTCAATACTTGATAGAGATGACATATGTGCTATATATCAACTTGTGATGAACAGATACCAAGATGAGACACCTGAAGGATTTGACAAAATACTTTGGGGAGATTTGATAATCATGTTCAATCAAAGTGGAAAATGATGTTGTTTTGGATGCATTAGCAAAAATTAGAAGATAGTGAGCTGGAAGCTACATAGTTCTTCAGGGATACACACTATAATGAATGATGAAGGAATAGTCATTCATATGCTTGTATCGAATAAGTATCCTTTGTTGAAGTTAGAAACTGAAGAAGACAGTACTATGGCTTTGGAACTGATTAGATTTGTCAAGAAGCAGATTGCAGAGTTAGAACCTGAAGACTCTGATGGAGATGAGAAGGATCTTTGAGTGTTGGTTCTAAGACCACACAACAAATGGTCATCAGTTCACCATGCTTAACAGGCATAAGAACTGGCTAGTCCATAAGCAAACGGCTTGTGGTAAAGACTTCTCAAATCCGTTTATGGTTGACAATTTACCAAAAATTGTAGGGTTTTCAACTCACCTTGCTTCATGGTTAAGAGTTGGCTAGTCCAGGATCAAACAGTTCCTGGTAAAGACTAATCAAATCTGTTGATAGCTGATAGTTTGCTAAAAACTATATGGTTATCAATGCACCATGTTATGGCAATGAAGCATTGACTAGTCCAAAAGCAAACGGCTTTTGGTAAAGACAAGTCAAATCCGTTGATAGTTGGTAGTTTACTCAAAACTACAAGGTAATCAATTCACCTTGTTGTTTACAATGAAGAATTGGCTATCCCAGAGCAAACGGCTACTGGTAAAGGAATACCAAATCCGTTAATGGCTGGTAGTTTGCCAAAAACTATAAAGCCAACTAAGTTGGATGTTGCTGTGTTGCTGAAAAGACAAGTTGCTGATGAAGATGGATAGCTGAAGATATAAAAATATAATAAAGATCAAGATCAAGATTTGACAAAGTGTTTGGATACATCCTCCAAGAGCTTAAGAAGAATAAACTGAAGAAACATGAAGTTAAACAAGTTCAACAATCATGTTTAGGGGAGGATTGTTGGGAATTATGCATTCCTGACTTAGTACCGTTAGTTATATTAGTTAGTACCGATAGTTGTAATTAGTACTGACAGTACAAAATAGTTAGTACTGATCAGTTAGTTAGTACTGATAGTATAAAATAGTTAGTACCGTTTAAGAGATATGCATGAGATATTATAGGAAAAGATATGCATTATCTTTTACGCGTTTTGTAAGTCTGTTAGGGTTTATCCTTGGTCTATAAAAGGAACCCTATGGCATTAGAGAAGACACAAATCTCATATACAATCTCATATCTCATAGTTAGTAATCTGTAATCATTTTAGCAGATTAATACAAAAGTTTAGTTATCAATACTCATTGTTCTTCTTAGCATTATAAGTTAGTTTCCGCATAACTTATAGTGTTTATAGTCATTGTTTCTCCTGTAGTTTGTGTGGATCTATCCATATTGGCTACAACCCTTAACAAGGTAGTAAGATCTATATTCAAAAGGGATCTACAAACACTAAGAAAGCATTTCAAAAAGTTTAACTATTATATTCTAGCGAAAAAGAAAAAGGAAAAAACGATAAGAAAACATAAATACATAAACCAACAATGTTTAAACGATATATTTCTGCTTTCTTCAGTGTCCTTACTACATTTACTTAATTTGAGGTTGCGTAAGGAAATTATGTTCAAAATTATGTGCGTTCAAACAGTGTTGCCATATTCTTCCACGGACACTCTTACTTCCTGCAATATAGTACTTACAGTAAGAACCACTTTACTAATAATAAATCAAACAACCAAAATGGAAATAAAATGTTTACCTTAAATTCTGTTGAGTTCCCTAAGTACACCTCAACACAACTTGCTAACTATCTATAACCCATACAAACATGTTTTTATTTCTAACAGGTTATTAATAAGGAAGAAATGCCTAACCATCATTCTAAATACTTTGTTTTACCTTAAAAGATGGAAACGAAACCTTTATTGCCATGCTCGGCTCTCGAATAATGAATTTGCAAGTGAATTCGAAGGAGGATCCATGTTAAATCCCCCCTCCAAGAAAAACACGCATCAATCACCTCATAAATATTTTGCAAGCTGGTTGATGCACCATTTGTTTGCATGTAATATGATCTTGGCCTGGAATTCGCTAGTGGATCGACTACATGGCCACCGTATCTAAACCAAAATTCCATTGCGTGTTAGTATTCGTAAAGGGGTGTTTGGATATGCATTATAAATATGATTACGTGATTAAAAAATTAGAATCATCATATAATTAACTGCTATAATAAACCGGTGTACTCTTGTCAAATATCAATATTTGAGTGTATGGAATGTTTTATTTTCTAAAAAGTATACAACTGTGAAAAAAGAAATTACTTGTTGGGTGAAATGAGAGCATAAATCTTAAATTAGGTTTACAAAAAAAATTAAGTAGTGATGAGCATATTGCCACTATTCAAAACACAATTACCAAGTAGGTTGTCACACTTAAATTTCTGTAAAACATACGGAGTATTTGACATAATAAGCATTTGTAAATATCTAGCAGAAAATGAAACAAAATTTTATTAAGTTTAACCCCTACAAAACCGACTTTGACTTGTTATCTCACTCGTTCAACTCACCTTAAATTTCGCCAGTAGCCACGTAATAGTAAATCGGACACGAGATAAAAAAATCAGTAGCCAAATATGTCCAATTTTGATGTGTTACATCAAACCTGAATTTCTAGGTCTTTCTAGTTGTCCTACTCGAGCTTTAAGCTTTCAGGATCTTGATTTCACTTTAAAAGTTGAAATGTAATTAGAATCAGCAGCAATGTGTATACTAAGACATGCAAGTCATTGCCATATTTCATAGATTTACTCATATATTATTGAGTTAAGTGCAAAAATGGTCCTTGTGGTTTGGAGAAATTGCAGATTTGGTCCTTGTAATTTTGAAAGTGCAAAAACCGTCCGTATTTTGGAGGTTTCATCGCACTTTTGGTCCGTCTGCCCTAACGACGTTAGTCTCCCCGTTTTGGGCCCACCCAAGTGCAACCCTTGTGAGGGCTTTTTCGTCCATTCCATCAAACACCCTTTTTTATATATATTCCCAACCACCCACTTTAAATCAGTCAACACCCCCTTTTTTAAAGTATCCATCCACCCACCATCCCAAATTAAGACATACTTTAACCACCCACCTAAGAACCCTAGAAAATTGAAAAGGGGGAAAATCAAAATCAAGGATATGGTGTTTTGTTTCTGTGGTAAACCAACAATAATCCGAACTGCATGGACTGATAACCACCCAGGACGTCGGTTTCACACTTGTCCAAGATTGGGTGGAATATCTTGTGACTTTTTTTATTGGTATGACCCACCAATTTATGCTCGTGCAAGGAATATCATTCCTGGGTTACTTAGGTTTAGAAACGAACAAACAATGGTAATAAATCAACTTGAAGCATCATTGGCTACAATGGCAGCTGGAAGACAAAGATTGAGGATGATGTTGATTATAAGCTGGGTTTTCTTCATGATCTATTTCTTGTTGTAAACTTTAATGTAATATTGAATGTTTTGAACACTAAATTGACTATAGTCAAAGATTTTGGTATATGTAAAAGTGTTCAACAATGTATTTTGGTTTAATTTCAAATAATGAATGTTTATGTCAAGTGTTTAGTACAATTTATGTAAAAGTGTTATGTGTTTAGTACATTTCAATGATATTGTGCAGTTTGCCATTCTTAAACAAGTAATCTTGGAAAGTAAAAAACAACATTGGTTTAATAAAGGCTAACATTGCCATACCATAAACAAGTTTTTCAACTTGTAAAACCTGGAAAATTGTACAACAAAGTGCCAACATTCTAATAAGAGTACTAATACATAAACATTGTCTTAAAGAAAACAGAACTACATAAACAAATTAATCTACTTAGTTGTGGGGGTCTTCTTTGCAGCTTTTTGTCTTTGGCTTTGCCTTGTTGGGGTGTTCTTTGCACCTTGTGATCCACTTGCAGTAACATTTCTTGTTTTGGTTTACCGTGTTTGAGTTTGGGTGCAATTGAGGTTCACTTGCCAGCTCTTTTGGGTTGCTTTGTGTTGCTTGGCACATGCAGTTGGAGTTGCCCTTGCCAGGTTACTAGGCCGTAGTAGGTTGACTTTACCTTATAGGTTGAGTTCCCTTGCAATGTTGGACTTGAGGCCTTATAGTTTGAACTTGAAAATGCCCCTAAAAAGTTGGACTTGCAGATCCCATCAAACCACAACCATTGTTTCTTTACAGCTCATTTGTTGTGCCCTTTATTGACCACATTAAACCAAGTAATAGTACCACCTCTTCTAGTCAGCTTACCATCTTTAACCATTTCAGTCACCTCACCTGCACTTCTCTTTCTCTTTTTACCTGGTCTATCAATCTGCGGTGGGATATAAGGTGGAATCAATCTTGTAGGCACTTTAGACTTGCAGTGTCATCTCCTACATCACTATCAAATGAATCAAAATCCAACACCTCTAAAGCTTCATCTGTCAAATCTACATTTGGTGTTACATTTTGATCAGCACCTTGTTCTTTAACACTAAAAGTAAAACCTTCCATGTTTACTTCTACCTCATCAATCACATGCTCCTCATCAACAATGAATTCTTCCCTATCATTACCTCTACCCTCTTCATCCTCTATATTATCCTACTCATTCTCATCACTATCAGCGAAACGTAAACAATTTACGTAACCAATAAAATAAAATATAAAAAGTTGATTATTACTTTCGTAAAAATAATATATTGCCTGACGAAAACTTTAATTCGCTTGGTGTCCGTTTACGTTAATTGTTGATTTTTAGTTTACGCGGTTTTACTATATAATAAGAATTAAAAGTAAACGCGTACGAAAAAAAATAATTAGTAAAATAGATGACGTCGTAAATGACCTGAAAATACGGAATGTTACATCTCCTACTACATTCACATTAGCATTCTTTTCCACACTAGTCTCTACAACATCAGCTTCATTTATCTAACATAATGCTAACATTTTGCTATTCCCAACCAGAGGTGCATTCAACACATCATCATCTAACTCCTCTATCTCAACAGTTGACTTAAATAGAGATAAATAATGATGATCAACATTGGTCAACCAATATTCTATAAAAACCTCTATTACCTTACAGTTTTCCACTAACTTTATCAAACTAATTACGTCAGCATCACAACTTATAGGCTTCAAACCATAATCTAAACCTTTGTTAGGCAATTTATAGTGATAAAACATAAGTTGTTCAGGATCATACCCCAAATCTTGAACAAACAAATGCAGTTCATCAACAATAAAGAGGTCTGCATCAATCTTGTCCACGTAGTTCACTTTCCCTCCAACATACATCCTTTTTGGTGGAGGTGTAAACTTTCCACCATGATGCAACTTTATAGAGAACAAGTTATTCTTCCCAGTTGTATAATAAAAAACAAATCAATTAGTTCACAATGTAGTAAACGACACTTACATATGACAAGAAAAAAACAACAATCTTACCATAAACTTGGTATGGATCAAAATGAATGCCTTCCTTTCTAAAATACTCTTTTAGTTGTAAATTAGAAGGATTAATTACATACGAAGGCATGTAATCGTCTTCCATCATTTAAAAATTAAGAAGGATCGATAGTGCTTTGATAGTTAAATAGTAAGGACTTAAATTAGTGTTTATGTTTGTTACTGTGTTTTTTTAAGTTGGGTGGAGTTGACTAAAATTTGGGGGTAGGGTAAAAGAGTAGTTATAAAAAGGGATGTTGGGAAAATAAATTTTGGGTCGGGTAATTTAAAAATTGGGTTTTTAATTGGGAATATATATAAAAAGGGGTGTTTGATGGAATGGACGAAAAAGCCCTCACAAGGGTTGCACGTGGGTGGGCCCAAAACGGGAAGACTAACGTCGTTAGGGCAGACGGACCAAAAGTGCGATGAAACCTCCAAAATACGGACGGTTTTTGCACTTTTGAAATTACAAGGACCAAATCTGCAATTTCTCCAAACCACAAGGACCATTTTTGCACTTAACTCTATATTATTTCTCTGTTTTTCTTTCCGCAAGGAATGAATTAGGTGATTTTAATATAAGGTTTTAGAGAATAAGTTAAAGGAATGAGAAATACCTTCAAACGCCTAATCCAATTGATGGAAAAAGTTACTACTTTGAAGGAGTAGGAGAACTTGGAGGCTTCAAGCATTCATACGTACAAGAAGAAAACGAAACCAAATCATTAGTTCTGATCTAATTTTGACCCGATTACCTGAATAATGGATCTATTTGTGTTCTTTGATCTCACAGGGTCATAAAATAGCTAAAAGGGTCGAAAACCATGGTTATCTAAAAAAAAGAAGCTAAAAGGGTAACGGGTCAATGTGATGGTAGGGTAACTATTTCCTAAAATTATAATTCATAATTTAGTTTATTTTTAATTAGTGTTTGTAATACTATTTCACGAATTAACTATGTATAAAGGAATAAAAATGTGTTTGATGGTCAAGCCAACACAACCCTTTAGAAGTGAACTATTTTTAACATGTTTGACCCGTTACATCTGGTTCTACATAAGTCAGAAATTTAGAGATATAAAATAGAATTCAACATACATTCACTAAGTCGAGAGTGCTATTGGCTTCATTGTAGTGTGAGCTGAGTTGTTTTCTTGTGTAATAGCAATGGGGAGGACATTATCGACAAGGACGATTTATGGTGGTGATACTAATGGAGGACTTGGAGTTGACAATGTAGGAGGCTTCAAAGTCTCATATCTTAGTGTGTATATAGTAATTATTACATATTGAACACCAAGGATCAACATAGGGATAATTCAGGCATATCACGAACGGGGCCTTTTATAAATTTCTTAATGATGTATTATTATCTATTAAAAAATAGTATATTTTGTCTTGAAGCGGGTCATGTTTTTTGTGTAACCGCTATATATAATGGTTAACTTGTAAAAAAAACTAATATGAAACAGGTCAAATGGGCCGAGTTTGTCACGCTTCAAAAGTAATCCAAGATATTTTTAAGGTTTTTGGACACAAAAAAAATTTAGTATGAAATCTGAGTTTAATATACTTATTAGAGTTATAATATAGCATTGGTGGTATTTCATTTTAACTTATTCACAAACAGGCTACAAAAACGTTTGTTTGTTGTAATCAGGTTAGCTCGGAATGATAAGGAATGCTCTCTTCATAACATATTTACTCAAAATTATCGAGTACATGACAATATGTCAGCCAAAAGTTTCCGCTGCCTTCTCAAGCTCATGTTATCATCATGCAATTATAGAGTTGGTTTCTAGTAGACAATCTCCACCCATTTACTTATAAATCGGCCCATTTGGGTTGTGGCAAATGACGCAATTAACTTGTATAGTTATTGCACTTCATAGCTATAATCAGATACATTTTGGTGTACCATTGTCTTGTTTTCAGAAGTTAAATTTAGTAGTAGAAAGTGGTTTTACCATACATGAGTTGCCATACATGGTTTCATAGTTATTGTGGCTTCAAGTAACTATAATCAGATACTCATAAAAAGTGGATGTATGATAATCGACAAACCATGAACCATCTGATCGCTGCACCTTTTCGATGAACACAACGGCTTTGTCGATGTATCTTTGCACTTCATCTCTTCTATGATTAGGGTATAACTTTTTAAATGTTGCCAAAGCTTGAATTGCAGACGGTACACTCTAAGCAGCTGAAAAACAATATCACACTGGTAAATAGCATAATTATTCAAATATAAAAAATATTAGAGTAAAGGATCTTATTATTACGGATAGTCAATAACAACGTTACTAAAATTTTCCACAGGCTTTAGCAACCGAGTACAATATTAGTGAAAAGTCATATAGAATGGAAAAAATGGTCAATAATATTGTAAAAACAAATGTATTTTAGTCGTTGTTGATTGTGGCACTTCCAACCTTCTGTAGGATCTTCTTGTTCATATGTTGCAAAACTACCATCTGCATTCTGCACGCGTAGAAACGGAAGAGCTTTATTATTCTTAAAATTTTATTAGATTTCGGTTTGTAATCTCTTTAGTACTTTGTTGGCCTTTAAATATAAGAAAGGATAACAGTTACCTGTAAAGATAGAATAACATTAACAACATTAAACAGCCGAGTTACGCCTAGTGGTTAAAAGATGTTTCCATGGTGCCCCCTATAGATATGCCTAAACTTCCAAATCTCACCATGAACATCCTTAGCTATCACAGGTTGAACATGGGATCATAAAAAATGTCTCAAAATGGGCCCGACCTAATCTTAGCATAAACTTCATCAGTTTCAAACTCTGCCAGGAACATAACATCAACCACCATGCATAGTACAAAAGCTGGAACCCTAGGAATCCCACTAAAATCTACATTCGTACGTATATGTTAAGCATGTCCCTAAGGAAAAAGACTCCTTCAAATGCAGCAAAGGCATTTAAATCATCTAGCCAGCACAAGCATACCATGTGCGAGGGTCTACACTCCTCTCTACCCCGTTCATACTTTTCACTTGTTTCTAGATCTCTACCTATTTGAATATTGTTTTCCTCTCTGTATAACTAAATAAAAGCCGGCGGTTGTACTCTATGCGCCCTATTTCCCTTGTAAATGCTGCAGGCAGATATATTAATAAAAATTAAGGCCAATTCAAACAAATTTTTTACGCATATAGCAAGCAATTACAAAATAATACCATAATAAAAATCATCCTACTAATCACCACAACAACAATAATTTTTATGTAAATGTTGTAGATATATAAATATTGAGAAATTAACAGGAAGATTCAGACATCTTTTACAAATATAACAAACGATGCACAAAGATGATACCAGTATAACAATTGTCCTAACTAACACAGCACAAAGAGTGTTGCCTTTCTAAAAAAACACAGCACAAAGAGTACTCACATACAGAGCAATTGTCATGTAAAGCAGACTCATAAACAGTTTCTATTAATAAACAATATGGCATACATAATAACACCGCATTAGCGAGCATCCTAACTACCACACCACAAATAATACTCACATATACAGTACTTGTTACATGCACACTCGGTAAATAAACAAATATTGCAAAATTAACCCAATTTGGACAATTTCTTATATATAGTCAACAAAAGTAACAAAACACTAAAAAATCATCCCAGCTATCACATGGTGTTCAAATGCATATTGAACATATTAAGTTGAAAAGGACCTACCCAAACAGCGGGCAATTCACACAGCCTCCTCCATGGAACATAGGTGGTGTCAAAATAGACCACCTTTAGTACTGGTCGAGATGGAATATGTCAAGTTGGCCCGAACCTCAAACACTATTTTAGTTTGTTCTTTGAATACTCCGTATTTAACTAATCAATGTGGTAAAGGAAATGTAGAAGGTTTTATGAAAATTTGGATGACTTTCAAGTTTAGACCCATTTGACCTGCTATGTTACCTATTTTAAACTAGACAGTTCAACTTAACATGGAACATATGTTGACACCACCTATGTTACCTACCCAAATGGTAGTGGTGGACTCTTTGTTCCTACTAATTTTCCTTTGAAATTTCAAAAAGCAGCAGTTGAAAGGTGATAATGCGAATGGTTTTACAAATTGTCATTAGCAATGATCAACCCTAGATAGGAGGAGTGGCAAATGGGTAATTCGGCAACGGGGTAAAACTAAAGTACTAATTTTAAGTTCAAAATGACATTTTTATAAAATAACGAATAAGAACATCTATAATCTTCTCTTGCATAGTAGGCAATTTGAACACATTTACTCATGATTTGGTAAGCGTTGGTTGAGTTTTTATCTCCATGAGATCCACATGGGTAAACTGAAATTATAACTAAAAAGAAAATTGGCCTAAAGTAGACGTAAATGTATTCTTAATGCATACAACTTACTAAATTGATTAATTTATAGAAAAAACCTATTTTGACAATAATCAAGCATATATCAACACTAGATAGAGAGTTCAGGTAGCTAAACCTTGCGAGGGTAAACTGTTTCGTAGCGTTTGGTATGCATGAATCAAAGCTGGAATGGAATGAGTCATTACGGTGAAATGAAAATATTTTGTTTGTTTTGAGTTTTGTAATGGAATGATTCATTTATTGGTTCATTTCATTACGTCTGTAACCACCAATTTCATTACATAGCCACCCCTAGTTTTTTTTCATTCCATTACGACATAGAATCAAATTTTGTCATATTTCATTTATTTCATTCATTTCCTACATTAATTGCATCATACCAAACAACATACGTGATTGCTATATTCCATTCTAACATGGCAACCAAATAGGTCAATGAAACAGTAATGACTCATTCAATTACTATGTTTATTCCATTACACCATCGATTACATTCCTTTAGTAGTTCATTACGTTTAACCAAACAAACCCTAAGGTTTTTGATGGTGGTTCGGTTTAGTTAGGTGATAACAGGACATGCACTATTAAAGGGATAGGAAAAGTGAAGATACAGTTGTATTGAATAAATTATTAAGTTATCTACTGCTTGGGGAGGTGGGGAGAGAAGGGGTAGGGCAAACCATCAAGAACAAATATTAAAAAACAATTTAATAATATTACCAAAAATATGGTATATGGGGGAGGGGGGGGGGGGAGGACCACAAGGTGGTGGTAGGAGGGGAGAGGGAGTGTCATACATCAATGACTATAGATTATAATAGGAATTCAACTTTTCCTCATGAAGCCCGACTATTAACGACGCAATTTAAGCTCGTGCAGGTTATTACTTGTTTTAGCTTTGTTAAATAGTTTTTCTTGTAGTATCCTTAGATGTAATTTTTAACAAACGATCATAGTAAAAAAGGGTTTCCATTTATGGTCTCAATTATTTAAGTCAAAAGTAGAGTATTCAGATAATATTGGACAAAATTTAGAGGAGAATCGGTGTATTAAAAATAGTAATATACCTATTTAAGTTCTAGCATGCAAATCTGACCCCCAACATTCGTTATAGTAGTCCCCTGCACAACAATTGCATTAAAGCTTAGAAAACAAAACAATATAGTTACTTAGGCATTTATAATTTTAGATATTATGAAAAACAAATATTGATTTAAAGGACACTTAACAATTAAAAAGATAAAGAATGATCCTTAATGCATCACATAGATACAGTGTACATGTTTCTAACACAAAGGCTCAGAATACGCTACCATTCTTTTTGTCACCTTTTTCTTACGGACACAAAAGCCTTATTATTGAGATGAGAAGCTGCTTCCCTGAATCTATCATTGGAAGTGCAAGCCACATCTACACAACCCAGTTCTAAAGTAGTAATCGTAACAAAATATCTTTAGGCCTTCGACAAAGCAATGTTTATGACATCACTGAAATCCAACACAATTATCAAATAGAGAAAAATCCAAAATAATAACTTCAACTTTATATAATTTGTCGTGTA
The DNA here is from genome assembly GCA_026074375.1 of Tanacetum coccineum. Taxonomy (NCBI): domain Eukaryota; kingdom Viridiplantae; phylum Streptophyta; class Magnoliopsida; order Asterales; family Asteraceae; genus Tanacetum; species Tanacetum coccineum. The sequence continues at coordinate 6,258 of BQNB010023239.1, read as the reverse complement.
TAAAACTAAATAGCTTCAAACCTATGTATTCTCCACCCAATACATCCATGAGAAATTATGATGCTCTTTTTAGGGAATACTCATCCGAAATTTACTAATGTATTAATGAATTATTATAGTGTGAGATCCAAAAATTACTTTTCTTTGTCTTCGAAAACCATAAGTAACCTATACCAAACTAAAAAGGTACATCTGTGACACCCCCAAAATCAGGTAGCAGCGGAATGGTAACAATGGGGTGCCACATCATAGTACAACACACAAGATATAGGAAACAACCTCAAAGAGACGTTTTTAAATAAGTAACATTCGATGCATTATAAAAATATCAGAGTTTTCACATTAGGTCCTACATATTTAAAAGAAACGTCATAATCCTTCAACATACATTTGTAACACAAAAGCTTCACGATTTCAAAATATGACATAGGTTTTCAAAAGTTAAAGAGTGCATCGAATTTAAATAAACACAGAATCCATCTTCACGATATCCCCGCAGCTCCTATCCAAACTTCATACCTTAGAACCTGAAATTAAACATGCTAAAAGTCAACACAATTGTTGAGTGAATTCATAGGTTTATCAGTAAAAGAGTGGACCACAAGATTTAAGTAACGGTAGACTATGAAACAAGTTCAATAGTCCAAAACATGTATTATTGCACTAAGCGCGTGACACCGAAACCTTAACTGTCAGTGCCTCAAAATAAATATAGGGTGTCTGCCAAACAGCCTACTAATTCCTCTAAATGTTAAATGCACCATGATCAACTTATGACCAGAAATTCCAGGTGGGGATTGTTAGTCCTAATATATCTATCAACAACACTAGCGCCCACTATAATAGCAATTGACGGTTAATGATTTGGTAGGGACTTAGATGGAAATGCGGTAACTTAGGCAATAATCTGGATAGCATACAATTTAAAACACTTGTGTCCATAGTAAAACAAGCATGTAATTTCACCCCGTAGAGTTTGTAAAACAAGTAGATAGAAAAAGGGGCTATGAACTCACCTTAGAAGTGAAGGGATGAAATAAGTCGAGTGAATGACAGAAAACGTGTCACGAAAATATCCGAAAGCAACCTAAGTAAATATGGGTCGTATGAGTACTAAGTACTTTGAATAACTACTACCATATATAATTCTATATAGCTACATCACCATCTAATTTGTGTTTATGAAATCATATTTAAATCGCGTTTGTTAAACAAATACCACGTGTTCGTACTCGTATAATCGAATAAATAAATTAATTGTCTTTGTAAAATAATATTTATAAAGTTTAAGACATGTATAAATATTATATAAATGATTCTAAAATGTTTCGCAAAAAAATATTTTAAAAACGAACCAACACTATTCATGTCAGGAAAAGTGTCTAGTTTACAAACTATACATCCAAAATTTATGAAAATTGGCAGGTTTATGTAAAATGTCGTTCCGAACAACTTTGTAGTTTTACACTTCGGCTCAATCGGAAGCATTTACGGCTTTTCAGCTTTTATAAATAATGTTCGATAACTTTGAAACATCGTATCTTACTCGTTTTAGCTCCGTTTTTAGTGATTCTTTCGAGCACGTTCTCGTAATTAAAAATTCTACTTATTTATGATGTTTTCCAAAAATAAATGGTCCTGATGAACAGTAACTTTTTATAAAAGTATTAATTATCGTAAACTTGTAATCGTCGTATCTACTTCGTTATAAATCGGTTTTTCGAGTTTCTTACCTTTTTGGAATCGTCATGAGACGTACTATTTTATAAAAATATAAAATCCACTGTTTGGAAAACGAACCAAAACAGTCCCCATTGTAATACTTATATATATTTAATTATATAACTTGTTTTATTAAATTTCCAACTTAATAAATTACCACAAGTCCTCCATAAGTCTTTATATCATATGCCTTATATCATATTGTCCAAGATTTGTCCATGATCACAAGTCCTTTACGCTTATTTGTCCATAATTTTTAATAAGTAAACTTTTAATTAACTTGATTATATATATACTTTTTATACCTAACCAAAAATTTTACAACACTTACATTTCCATTAAAACATGATATTAGCAACCATATGACATATGTAAAAGTATATGAAATCATAATCACAATAAAAATTCATTTTACATGTTTATAAGTATCCTAAATGGTGATTTAACTATATAAACATTATACACATGAAATCATAAGTAGTAAAAAAAATGATTAAAGTTTTAGATAACCTTAGGTGAATAAGTGAAGAATGACAAACAAATCACACCCTTGTGATTTAAACTGTAGCTTGAAAATAAAGGGTGAAAACCCTAACTTTCCAAGAAAACCTTAACTTGCTTTAATCCTTGCTTAACCCTTGTAAAAACTTTACCAAGCCTTTAAACCTCATTGGTATGCCTTAGGTATAATGTGGGATTACTTGTATACTTGATAAAATAAATTGTGTGAATTATTTGAGGGTTTTTAGGTTGGGCCGTGGGTAAGAGATGGAAACAAGAGAAATGAAGTTGGTTTTGGCTAAGTAATGAAGTGTATGTTATTATTTCTTCTAGTGAATAACTTATAAGTAGCAATAGTTAGTCAAGACTAGTCCAAGGCTATCAAGACCAAGGGGGTGGGACGTTGGGAACAAGGGGAGTTGACGATTCAAACTTGGTAATAATTGAGCTTAAATTGTGTCTTGATAAAATTTAATCACACATGTGATAAAACCAATATGGGGCACAAGTTATGTTTTTTTATCTAGAAGGTATTTTTATTAAAAAAAAATATTATGGGTATATTGTGGGTATATGTTAAGTGTAGATAGTTTTTGGATGGTGAAGAAAATGTCTAGAAAGAGCTACTCAAGCTTGATGAAGAACTTGCTTTCAAGCTACAAGCTGAAGAAGATGAAGAAGAAAGGCTTACCATGGAAAAAGCTCAAAAAGTTGAAGAAGCTAACTTAGCCTGGGATGGTATTCAAGCTAAAGTTGAAGCTGATTATTAGTTGGCTCAAAGCTCAATGACTACAAGCTCAAGAGCAAGAAGAGTTGTCTGATGCAGAAAAGGCTACATTATTTGTTCAACTCTTAGAGAAAAGAAGTAAACACTTTGCAGCAAAAAGAGCAGAAGAGAAAAGGAACAAACCACCAACAAAAGCTCAGCAAAGGAGTTTCATGTGTACTTACCTGAAAAACATGGAAGGATGGAAGCCCAAAGACTTAAATAATAAGTCCTTCGCAAATATTCAAGACTTATTTGATAAAGCTATGAAAAGGGTAAACACATTTGTAGATATGGATACAGAATTGGTAAAAGAGAGTTCCAAGAAAGCTAAAGCAGAGATAGCACAAGAAAGCAGCTCAAAGAGAGCAGGAGAAGCTCTGGAACAAGAAAGATCTAAGAAGCAAAAGGTGAATGATGATAAAGAAACTGAAGAGCTTAAGCAATGTATGGAAATCATTTCAGATGATGGAGATGATGTAACTATTGAAGCTACACCTTTATCTACCAAATCTCTAACCATTGTTGACTACAAGATCTACAAAGAAGGGAAGAAAAGCTATTTCTAAATTATCAGAGCAGATGGTAATTCTCAGATGTATTTAACTTTTGGAAAGATGCTTAAAAACTTTGACAGAGAAGATTTGGAAGTTCTTTGGAGTATAGTCAAAGCACGATTTATGAAGACGGAGCCAGTGAATTACATGGATACTTTCTTACATCTTAATTTGAAGACCATGTTTGAACATCATCTTGAAGATAATGTATGGAAGGATCAATAAGGATTAGTTAAAGTGCTGAACTGGAAGCTTTATGATTCTTATGGAGTTCATTGTGTGACAATGCAGAACATACTTTATTATCTATTGGTTGAGAAGATGTATCCACTTACAAAGCACACACTACATCAGATGTTTAATGATGTGAAGCTCCAAGTTGATTATGAGTGTGAAATGGCATTTGAGCTTCTTAGATTGGTCAAGAAACAGCTTAAGGAAGGCTATGTACCTCAATGAAGTGTTTGGAAGCATCCTCCTGGTGATTATAAAGCTTTTAATGAAGAAACTTGATAATTTTGAAGATAAATATCAAGTTTAGGAGAGGATTGTTAAGATTAAAAGCCTTTTTGAAGTTACTGCTGCTAAGGTTTGTGTTACTGCTGTTAAGCATAAATTAGTGTTGTTAGTAATCTTAATGAAAAATATGCTAAGTAGTTAGTACTGCTAGTTACTAGTGCTAGTGTGAGTTACTACCGCTAGTTACTACTGCTAGTAATGTTAGTACTGCTAGAGTAAAGTTAGTACTGCTAGTGTAACTTAGTACTGCTGGTGAAGATTGAAGAAAACTTTCTAAGTAGTTAATGCTGCTTGTACACAGTTAGTGTTGCTGGTACAAAAGTTACTATTGTTGGTATTGAAAGTTAATGCTGCTGGTACAAAGTTACAACTGCTGAAAGATTACAACTGCTGAAAGGATAAAGACTACTTAGAGAAAAGATAAAGATTGATTATGTGATATGTATGAGATATTTTTGTAAAAGATACGTATAAGTTATCTGTTTAGAAGATTATGATAACTTAGGAAAATATTGTAATCCAATTAGGACTCATTGGTGTATAAAAGGAGGTCCTAGGGTATAGAATTATATGCATCAAAGTATCAAAAACTAGTCATTCATAGAATTGTCATAGCTTCAAAGTTTTGTAACCCTAATACTAGTTAGAGTATTCGTATTAATATATTGAAGCTTTTGTTTGTTCGACTGTGTGTTCATTAGAATTACTGTTTCATTGAAGAATTCTTCTTATATTAAAGATTAGATTCCGCATAATCTTTATTATTATCAATCAAAGTTTCTATCATAGTTGTGTAGGATTTATCTTGCATAACTAAACCTTACACAAGCTAAGGAATTCAAGATCCATTGAAGTGGGATCAACACGTGGATATCATTTGAAGACTCTAATTGCATACTTCACACTCGATCAAACCTTCTTTTAAAACTTTATAATTTGTTAAAACTGTCTGGGACCTGATTGTTTGCAAACTCTGATACTTTATTGTATCGAATGTGAAACTTATTTTAAAAATGTCTCTTTTTAAAGGGTCGTTTTCTGTGGCTTATACTTTGTGCTATGAAGTAGCACCCCCGGTTGCATTCCGTTGCGTTTCGAATTTGGGGATGTTACAGATTGGTGTCAAAGCACTGGTTATAGAGAATTAGGTCGTTTTCAAAACCTAGACTATAACTATTTTTCATAATTAAAAGTCTCCTCTCGTTTTATCCGATATCCGTGTACGCGTACTTCCTGGTTTCCTATATTTACTCCCTTGAGCATCAATACTAGTATTATATAAGGATACTTATATACATGCACTACTTTCTTTTCGATCTCTTACGCTTATCTTCGTGAGTACCGCTATTTATTTATAGGGTTAATATATAAAAAGGTTACTAAAGTTTACAAAAATGTCCGCCAAGGTAACTAGAGTTTCATTTTGTTCACTGGGGTTACTAAACTTATAAGAAGCATACCTCACTATAATTTCAGCGTTATTTGAGTAACCTGAATACATATTTTTTGATAAGTTAAGTAACATAAATGTCGCGTTTTTACAAGTTAAGTGATGTTTACGTATATTTTCATAACTTTAGTAACCTCAAAGTCATGTTTCATACTTGTAGTAACCCAAGTGAACAAAATGAAACTCTAGTTACTTAGGCGAACATTTTTGTAAACTTTAGTAACCTCCGTATATATTAACCCTTATTTATATAAAAGTAATTTATATAAACGTCGACTATATTCGATCACTTATATCTACTTTCTAGAGCATCACTATAATTATTTTTTTATAAATGTTGTTTATATAAATACTAAAACTCTTCTCTTCAGACATTGTGTGTGACACAATGCTTTTGTTTATTTCAAGACGTTGTGAATGATACAACGGTCTCTACAACCTTCTCAAGACATTGTTAGCAATACAATGGTCTCTAAAGCTTTTCATTATTTTTCCATAATACCATTTCCGACGATATTGAAATTCGACATAGTTTGTCGATCCCATTGGTTATTTTACTATTCGACTTTGAGCTGAACATTCGCCTCGTACATCTAAAACATATATGACGTCATGTAATCTGTCACATGAAAACATGCTAGGTAATTCGAATATGACAACTAACTTGTCTCCTCGTACATGGCGCCTTGGAGCATCTACTTTTGGAACACGAATCATTAATGTCTCATTCTTTTTCTCCTTAC
>BQNB010023238.1:0-62040 GCA_026074375.1 Tanacetum coccineum | reverse complement strand
ATCTCTTACTCTAGAAGAACAAGAGGCTGCAAACATTATGCAAGCTCTTAAAGAAAGCAAGAAGACAAGCAAGAGACAGCCAGGTACTAGAAGCTCAAATAAAGGAACTAGTACTATACCAGGGGTTCCTAATGAGTCTACAGTCGTCTCTACTACCCTAAGTGAAGGAACTGGTACTAAACCAGGGATTCCCAATAAGGAAAATCATATAACTGAAGAAAATGTTATTCTTGAGTGGGGATCAGAACAAGAAAGTGAATACTGGAAAGAAGACAAACTTGATGATGAAGAGAAGAATGTTAAAGAAGGTGATGCTGATGACGAAGGCGATGATCATATCAGTGATATTTAAGATACTGAGGATGAAGATAATGAAACTGAATCTGATGAAGAAGACATCTATAACTATAAGATTTATGTGCGTAAAGATGAGAATGAAGAGATGTTAAATGCTAAAGCTGAAGATTCTAGAAAATGTGATGAAGAGGTTACTAATGCGGCCAAGGCAGATGCTAAAAAGACTGAGGAAGCAAAGGATGATTCAAAGAAAGTTGAGCTTCCTCTAACAAGTTCCAACTTATCTATATCTTTAGGTTTTGGTGACCAATTTCTTAAACTTTCTTCTTATTCTTCTTTAGTTAGTACTGTTAAGGATACTATAGATGCAGAGATTAACTCATTATTGGAAGTTAAGATCCAGTCTGAAGTTACACATATCCAATCTCCATCCATGCTTAGAGTACCAGTATTTGTGATTTCTAAGCCTTCAGTTCTCACTCCAATACAAGAATATCGTTCAATAGCTACTGTAACAACTATACCTTCTCCATTCGTCTCTACCACACCATATGTACCTCAACAAACAACAACACCGATTCCCACACCAACAATCATAACCGATGCTCTAATCATCACTACTAATATTTTTGAATCTGATGCACTCTCTGCTGTTCAGCTAAGAGTTGCTAAATTGGAAAAAGATGTGTCAGAACTTAAGAAAATAATCTCTTTGCTGAAGCTCTTGCTGCTCTCAAGACACAAGTTCCATCTGTTGTAGATAATTATCTTGGATCCAAAGTTGGGGATGTCTTTCAAAAGGAACTAAAGAAACACATGGCAGATCTTATTCAGAAATACTCTCTGCAGCAAATTTCAAAGTTACCTAAGAATCAGACACCAACAGTTGATCTAGAACAAAAATCTGAGAAAAGTCCTTCAGAGATTCTCAAGATTAAAAAGGAACAACCTGAGAAGCAAAAGATGTCCAAGTTTACTATCAAGTCTACAGACAAGGCATCTCTCAAAGAGTTTGATCTGAAAATCGCTCTCTACCAGACCATGCATGCAAACAAGTCCTTCAACAGAAATCCTGCTAATCATAGATTGTACCATGCTCTCATGGAAGCTTTGATACAGGATGAAAATACTATGGATAAGGGAGTTGTTGACACAGTCAAAGCCATAAGAGAAAGCATGATGATGATGAAGACGATGATGATAAAGACCCTTGATATTTGCTAAATTGTACATTAAATTACCCGGGATTTTGCCAAATAAAAGCCAAGAAAATGCCAAAAGAATAGAAAATGTGTGCTTTTGTGTCCAATTGTGCAGGAAAGGATTAAAAAGACAAAAAGAAGCAAAAACGATCAAAAACCGACAAGGAACGAAAGTGACAAGAACAAGAGTGAAGAATCAGCCAAAGATCACAGCCGGATCAGCCCGACACATCAAGAAATGAAGTCAAGAGCCAAAATAAAGTCAAAAGGACTGAAAGTGACAAGTTCTCAAAGTTTGAAGGCTTGCTTTGAAGTTTTAAAGATTCAAGGACTAAAGTTGCAAAAGAGGAAAAGTGTTTTATTAAAGGAGAAATAGAGAAAGGAAAAGACAAGGACCCATTTTGCTATTTTCGAAACTTGTTTATAACTACACTTGGGCGGGACAAAAGACAAGGACCTAAAGTGCACATCTTCCATAGTTTCAAACAAATAGCCGCTTTTTTCGTAACAGCTCCAACTGCCATAACAGACTTTCCCGCCCAATCTTTACACAAACCCAACTTCGATTTCACCCTCCCCCGCTCCTCTATAAAACCCAAGCTCGTTCATACACTCTCTCCAATCCTAAACGCCCACGTGGCAGCAGCTCATTGGCCAGGACACATCTCCAAGCCCATCCAACGGCTACAAATCAACTTCAATTGATCAACGGTTGAGATTAAAAGGACTTTTCTAGAAGACTTCCCTCCTCTTCACCAATTCTCTATAAATAGAGCACCTAGGCATCATTTTTCTGTTGTTGTTTTAGTTTTAAAATTTCAGTTTTGTAATTTCTCTCAATTAAGCATTTACTTTCAAGTTTTTTTTAATCAGCTTAAAAGCTCTTGTACTTTCTCTTGTCCATCTTGTACTCTACAATTTTAGTAATATCAATTCGTATTTCAAGTTGCCTTGTACTTCATTTTCAATTTTAAAGAAATTTCACTCAATAAGCTTTCAATAAGCTCTTTTGAGCTTATTTTTGCTAATAAGCTCAAATTTAGATTAAATCCTGTCTTTAGTCAATCATGTGTTCAATTTCATCATATACATTAGAAGTTATGATTACTTAAGGTTTTTATGTTCACTTTGAAGCTATAAGGAATAATAAGCTCTTATAAGCCAATTTAGCTTATTCAGCTGGTTTAGAGGCAAGGTGCCATTAGGAACACTGAGCTTCTACTCTTGGATAGCTCTAGTGTGAAGATTCTTCAAAAATAAGGTTTAATTCTCTCAATTCCAAGTTAGCATTTACCTAGTATTTCATTTAGCTTATTTCAGTTATATTTGCTTATACTTGTGCTTATTCCTGTTGCATTTAGTTTAGATAGCTTTTAGTTGTCATTGTTCTAAGTTTTCTAAATCTTAAAATTCATTTAGATTTCATATTTACATTTCTGTCATAGCTAGTAATAGAATAAGCTCATAGAGTAACTAGCTTAATCCTTCAAATAAACTAGTACTTTTAGTGCTTAAAAAACTTAAGTAGGTGAAAATTAATAGAAGTAGATAAAAAGTTTCATCTGTTTTAGTCTTAAATCAGTTTTTAAGTATAAAATAGAATTGACATCTTTTCTTAAGTAGTGTTTGGCATAAGACTTGTTTGACTATTAAAGTCAACTGCACTTTGTTAAATCACTTTGCTTAGTTGAATTTAGCTATTTTACTAGGTTTAGAATAGATTTTAAAAATTAGTTTGCACTATTTCAGATTCTTGAGCTTAAAAACCTGAGTTTTGCACCAGGGTAGTTTTGATGATAAGTAAATTTGAAGGTTAAATAATTTTTAGAACAAGAGTGTTAAATTTTAGTTAATGTAGGTTTTATTACATAAATTGAGTTAGCTTTTTAGTTTTTAGAGTAATACTTAAGCTTGCATTTGTTCCCTCCCTTGTCACACTTGCCATCAGCAACAACAGTAATAACTGTTGTTGCCTTATCTTCTTTTAGTACCTCTAAGCTTTCATAACTGATAATAGACTTTAGAATAAAGCCTATAGTTAGAATTCCATTAGCTTAAAATGTTTTCACCAATTAGCTCTTCAAAAATTACAGCACTTACCTAGCTTATTTTTCACTTCATAAAGAAGCCAATCAGCATATTGAATTTGTCAGCTTATTCCAATTTAAATTTTCATTTCTAGTTGTTATATTGAAAATCCTTTTACCTAGGTTAGTTCAAAGAACTTAGTTAAGCTTGTTTTCAAAACTTCAGTCTTTAAGGTTTAGCAATAAGCTTGTTAGCTTATTAGAAAAAGCTCAAAAACATTTCATAAAAACTTAGCACTTTTCCATCTTAATTTTCTTTTATAATGGTTAACATCTTGTAAATATAGTTTAGATCCTTTTAAATACACAATCTTAAGCTTCAACTAGGCTTTCTTTTGTTTTAATTTTTCATCAAGAATAACTCACATAAGCCAAACTCCAATCTCTTTTTAACGAAATAAAAATAAGCACTTTCTGTAACAGTTTTTAAGATTCTTATTTTTCAGCTTATTTAGTTGATAAAAGTTGAAGTTGTCTTTATTAAAGTTGTTAAGAATAAGCCCCTTAGTAACTTTGTAGTTTTGAGTTTTGGCTGAAAGCCACTTTTTCAATAAGCAAATTAAGCTGCAATCGTAGGGTCTGTTTGGTAGTTTTCTCATAGTTAAGGGTTATTCGTTTTAAACTGAGAGTAAATTTCTATAGTTCACCGCTACCCTCTACTTCCATTTCTCTTGCCATTCCTACCCTGTTTTCTTTTATAAAAAAATAAAATAGTTTTATATTTTTCAAATTAGTTTATTAATAATGGTGTTATAGTTTTAATTACAAAATAGGGTTCAATTAGCCAATAGAAATTGGGGCTTTTCATTCCATTAAATTTCTTCACTCTTTTCGTATGCTTAAAACATTTTTTCTCTATATTTACTCATAAAGAGTGTATTGTCTAGGAGAAGAATAGATGTAGTTAAAATCTTTTTCTTATAAAAATCATAAAAAAATCAAAATTAATAAAAAAATATTTTTCTTTTTTATAAAATTTTCTTTTGTCATTTAGTGTCTAGGAAAAATATAAAATTTAGTGTAGGCTTAATTTTTCTTAAATTTCAGTCTTAGACCCGTTTTACCGAGTGCGTTTTACCGTTTCTTTTCGTTTTACATTCAAACGACCTCCGTTTTAGTTCTAGTTTTTCTTTATTTTTCAATTACTTAATTAGAATTTATTGATTTTAATTTAATTTAGCATTTATTTTCTTAATTTTAGTATTAGGTTTCCCGATACCTATTCTGTTCCCCGATTTTAGTATAGATATAATTTTAAGGATTTTCCCTATAACTAATTTGTTTCCCGATAGCTTTTAAGATCCCCATTCCTATATCTGTTTCCGTAGATTAAATGTAGGTTTTATTAATTAATTTTAGTTGTAATTATATCAGTGTATCCAGCAATCTAAATATTCTCCATCATTCAATTCTCATCAAACCAGGATTACCTCAATTGCAGCCTCGTTGGGACATACGACCCGAAATATCTCTTCCGAATCGTTTTAAATTGATCTATCTGTGTAATTTTATCCCTTTTGTGGAATTTACCTTTTGCCCCCTTGTCCAAGGCAATTCGGTCAGGATCTGTAATCAGGGGTTGCGAATATAATGTATACTACTTTGACGAATCAATGCTTCATGTAATAGTGAATTCTTTGCCCTTAACGTAGCATTTTTCTTGTTCTCCATTAATCAACTATTTTGACACTACAGTCTGCCAAAACTTTTGAATAAAAAAAACATAGATAGTAGGAGACGGGTAATAAGAGCATACCTTATATGACTTCCATTGAGAAAATCTACTATCTCTTGGAATCCTTCACTTCCAGTTGGTTTCTTTAGATAAGCAACCATGTTTTGTTTGTAACAGAATTCCAAATTCGTGATTGTAAAGTGAGAAAAGGTTGAGTAGGGTCTGGGATATATTCGTTTATGAGAGTATGAGGGTTTGGCAAATTTAATTGAGATTATATAGAAAACTCTTAAGGTTTGGATTGGACTGACTGAATAAAATTGATTCTTTATCTTGTAGAAAACTTATGAGTGAAAAAAAGATCAAGAATGATCCAGATCACGAAAACCTGTAAGAGATTTAGTTGGTGGAAATATCTCAACGGCTATATTTAATTAGAAAAAATCTGTTGTTCCCAAACAGTACTAACGGTAGTGTAGCAGTACTAAGTTTAGACTAACAGTACTAAGTAAATGCCCAGTAGTACTAAGAAAAAATGGCCAGCAATACTAAGTAATGCCTAATGTAGTCTCAAACCTAGTTTGAGCATCTACACCCCCAATATGGTATCTTGGCACCTAGGACCACTACCTGAATCAGTTCCCTAAGGATTTGACTCATTAAGTGTTGCCATGGATTGGGTCCTATTGATGTTACCACTGTCATGTTCTGCATCTAAGCTAGAAGCAGTAGTGGCAGCCCTTTCCATTTTGTCTTCCCACTCCTTATAGACAGTCTCATCTGCAACAAGGTTAATATGTCCACTAGACTGACATATCTTAGTGGTCCTTATGGTTGTCCTAGGTTTGTGGGTCTTTTTGGGTTGATATGATGATGGAATCATGATTGGTTTCTTTATTGTAGAGTTGAGTAAATGTGGATGTAGGTTGAGGATCAGTGGGTTGTCCTGACACTTCATCCATATCTACTTGATGTTTTAATCACTTTCATTCATTCTTAAATAACCTCCCCTCAAACAATACTTCAGAGATTAAGTAATCCAATGCTAGCAATTAGAAAGTTAAACCTGCTAACATCAAAAGCCTTTGTGAGAAGATCTGCAACATTGTGGTCTGTGTAAGTCTTAATCACCTGAATCAACTTCTTCTCATAACAATCTCTGATGAAATGGTGCATCATCTCTATGTGCTTGGTTTTAGAGCAAAACACTGGATTCTTCACAATACAAATGGTGATTTCATTATCAATGTAAATTATGGTGTTCATGAAGTTAAATCCATAATCAAGCATTTGATTTTGGATCCATAGCACTTGTCTACAGCAATTAGCAGCAGCAACATACTCTGCTTCAGTAGTAGAATATGCAACTATAGTCTGCTTCTTACATTGCCATGAAATCAACCTCTTTCCAAGAAATTGACAACCTCTTGTTGTGGATTTCCTCTCAAGGCTAGCTCCAGCATAATCACTATCAGAAAAAGTTTCCAAGTCAAATGGTGAATCTTTAGGATACCAAAGGCCCAATTTAGGTTGACCTTTCAAGTATCTGAAGATCCTCTTCACAACATGAAGATGTGACATTTTAGGAGTAACTTGGAACCTTGCACAAGCACAAACAACAAAAGTTATGTCTGGTCTAGAAGCTGTTAAGTACATCAATGATCCAATCATTAATCTGTATAAATGAACATCCACACTATCAGCTTCTTCATCCTTTATCAATGCCTTGTTAGGTTCCATGGGAGTGCTTGCTGTCTTCACAGTGGCAAAATCAAACTTCTTTAATATGTCAGCCACATATTTGTCTTGACCAATTAAGATTCCATCCTTCTTCTGTTGTACTTGTAACCCTAAGAATAAAGTGAGTTCTCCCATAGAACTCATCTGGAATCTCTTGTGCATCAAACCTTCAAACTCATCACATAGGGACTTCTTAGTTGACCCAAAGATGATATCATCAACATACACCTAAACTAACAAGATATCACCTTTGTCTTTCTTGATGAACAAAATCTTATCTATAGTGCCTCTTCTAAATCTATTTTTAATTAAGTAGGTAGACAAGGTCTTATACCAGGCTCTAGGAGCTTGATGTAGACCATATAAAGCTTTTTCTACCTTATACACTTTGTCAGGGAACTGTAGATCTTCAAAACCAGGAGGTTAACACACATAAACCTCCTCTTCAATAGTACCATATAATAAGGCACTCTTTACATCCATCTGTGATGCATAGGCAAAAAATAACCTGATTGCTTCTATCCTAGCAACAGGAGCAAAAACTTTATCATAATCAATTCCTTCTTCTTGGGTATAACCTTGTGCAACCAGTCTTGCCTTGTTTCTCACTACAATTCCTCTCTCATCCTTTTTGTTTCTAAAGACCCATTTTGTTCCAATGGCCCTCTTGCCATTAGGTATATTAACCAGTGTCCAAACCTTTTGAAGTTGAAATTGTAGAAGCTCTTCTTGCATTGCTTCTATCCAAATTGGATCTTCCAGAGCTTGAATCACTTTCTCGGGTTCCATTTGAGAGAGAAAACAGGCAAATAAGTAGTTCTGATAATCTTTGTGATTTGTTCTCCTCTGCTTATTAATGTAACATACCATAGCATGTTCATCAGAAATCTTGGTCATTCTCCTTGTTTGAATAGCTGAATTAAAGTCTCCAATGATCTGGTCTTTAGGATGATCCTTGTCAATTCTGGTTGTGGGAATAGGACTGACATTTAGTGTTGTTTCCAAGTTGTTGAGGTCAGCCTCTGCACCCACATCTTCATCATCATAAGCATTACCAAAAATTCCAGTATCATCCATTGGAGTCACATTTGAAACAGGTGGAAGTGTAAATGCATTTTTGAAAGGAGAAAATCTTTCAAATAGATGTTCCTCAAATGCATTAGAAGCTTCAGCAGTATTAACTGGAGATGATGGATCATCATCAGTACAAGATGGTCTAGCAGTACTAACAGGTGTACTAACAGTATTAATACTATTAGTACTGTTAGGATTTTCAGTCTGCTTTTCTTGTTGAAGTAGCCTTTCAAACTCACTTCTTGTGGCTTGATCATCCTTCCCATCTTTATCTGAAGCTCCACTTTCATCCATTTCAGTAGGCTTCTCTTCAGCATCTTCTTTACTGACCTTAGGATCTTGAGAGATTAATGGATTAGTTGTGCAGATAGGTATTAGGATGTATTCTTGTTCAGGTTCTGTCTTCTTCTCAGCTTGACCTGTAACAATGTTATCTCTAGTTCCTGCAATACCATTAGTTTGATTTCCTGCAACAACTGGCACATAGTTCATAGATATTGTCAAAGAATCAACATCAAAAAGCCAGTCTGGTCCATTTCCTGTCACATTAGGTGTATTTTCAAGAAATCTAATGTTTAAGGTCTCTTCAACTATCCTGGTCCTCTTGTTAAATACTCTCATAGCCTTGCTAACCACAGAGTACCCAACAAAAAATCCCTCATCAGCTTTTCCATCAAACTTGCCTAGATGATCCCTGGTATTTAAGATGGTAACAGGACACCCAAAAGGTTTCATGAAGTCTATCAATGGGGTTCTTCCACGAATAAGTTCATAAGGTGTCTTGTTATGAGGCTTAATGACTAAGACCCTATTTAGCACATAGCAAGCAGTATTAACTGCTTCAGCCCAAAAGGTGGTTGGCAACTTAGAGTCAACTAACATAGTTCTTGCAGCCTCTATCAGTGTTCTATTCCTCCTCTCAGCAACACCATTCTGCTGAGGAGTCCTAGCAACACTGAATTCCCTCTTAATACCCTTCATTTCACAGAACTGATTCATTACACTATTTTTGAACTCAGTTCCATTGTCACTTCTGATAACTTTTACTTTATGATCTAGTTGATTTTCTATTTCTGTTATAAGGGTCTTTAAGATCCTACTTGTCTCATCCTTAGTGGCCAAAAAGAATACCCAAGAAAATCTACTAAAGTCATCATTGACAACTAGGTAATAAGACATTTTCATTAAACTCTTAACATTTGTAGGACCAAATAAGTCCATATGAAGCATATGTAAGGGTTAAGCTGATTGAGATCACAAAGCTTGGTCAATATAGGGAGGCTTTGTGATGCATTCCCCCCCTTTCTGACAGCAACACAAGAATGATCATTTTTAAAAAAATCTTTGAAGGTAAACCTTTTACAAGGTTTCCCTTCACAAGTTTTATTCATTGTTTTAAAATTAATGTTCCTAACACCTTAGCCATGTTATTGGATTCATCAATTATGGCCTTAGCAATGAGATAAGTTAAACCTCTTGTGGGAACAACACTCTTTAGGTCAACACTGTAAATGTTGTCCTTTCTTGGAACTCTCAGCAACACTTAACTTTTATCAAGTAGCTTAAAGTTAGAAGATAAGAGAAGACACTCAGTGTCAGTAAAAAGAACATTGTTCTTTTTGTCACAAATTTGTGACATACTGAATAGATTATACTTAAGCTCCTTACAAAAGTACACATCATCAAAATCCAGTGACCCTATTTTGATTAACCTTTTTCTCTAGAAATTCTTCCGCTCCTTACCATCACCAAATGAAACAAATCCACCATCATAGTCTTTATATTCATTAAGATAACACTTGTTTCCTATCATGTATGTGGAACAACCACTGTCAATAACTGTTTTTTCTTTGTACCTCCTTCTGGTTGTGGGATTTGCCCCTGCACATATAAATAAGAGAATTTGACTCTTTTGTGGGGATCCACAGCCATTATGACTTGGATCTGCCTCGTGCATACAATGTAAGAAAATTTCTTGAAGTAGTTGATTTATTGGGCACTACTATTTTAGGCTTTCCAAACCCAGCATGCTGGGGCCTAACAGCATTAGCCCCCCTTTTCCCCTTATTTCCTCACTTACTACTGCTCTATCCCTAGCAGTAGTATGTTTTACCCTGGTAGTATTAACATTTTTGTTGAAAATACTGTTCTGTTGCAAAATTTCTTTTAAAAGGACTTGAACTTTGTGAATATCCTCTTTTAAAAGCATTTATTTTAGTTTTAGGATGGTTCACAATTGGTTTTGAGGCAGCAGTATTAACTGATCTGTCAGTATTAACTGCTTTTGTTTTAGCAGTATTAACTGGTCTGACAGTATTAACCAGCTACAACCTAGCATACAAGTCATTCCCTTACACTATTAAAACTGCTTGTTGGAACAAAACTTAACTTTTTGAGGATTGTTGGGAGTTTAATTTTATTAGTAAAGTTCTTGAGATTCACACCATCTTTGAAGTATGTTCCACACTGGCCTTACAACCTTTTTATCAAACACATAATGTAGATGCTTAAAACTACCACAAACATAACAAGCTTTATTAGTCATTTTAAAATCACTTCCTAGTCTTTGGGATATAAGATTGTTCCAATTTCTTTGGTTCCCTTTATGATTTTGTTTAGGAGCATCTATTTCCCTAACAGTCTTAACAGATTTTATCTTTTCAGTGCTAGGTCTAACAGTATAATTTATCTTACTTTCATCATCAGATTTCTGATCCTCAAATGATTAGAAGCACTTGTGTTGTTTCATCCTAACAGCATAAGTTCAACTGTGTTGGTAAAACACCCCATATTTCATTACAGTCTTATCATTACAATGTGTAACAATCAGTTAGTAAGATCGCATTTTTTCCACTTTTTAAACTATTTCATCCATAAACGTTATAATCAGGTTTTGCGAGGTATGAAATTACCTGTTAGAGGTGGGGGAACAAAATGATATCCCTTATCTGATCCACCATATAAATTTAAATATCACAAAACTATCTAACTGCAGAAGCTTCAAATCATATCCTAGTCCTGTTTTAAACTTGTCCACTAACTTAACTTTCCAGTATGTTATTTAAAGACTTGGATGAATTTTGAAACTTCTCTAATGTTTGTTTTAACTGATCTCTTTCTTTTTCTACTTTTTTTTCCAAATTTAATTTTGTAATTCATTTAAGGCATAAATTCTCTTAGTCTAAACTTTAAGTTTTAAAACATTTATGCTCTCTTCAAACACAGCCTCATTTTTCCTCATAGAGAGCATAGTCCTAAGCTTTTTAACTGATTCTAAACCTGCTTTAATAAGAAACTATAAATTAAATTGGACTTTTTGTATAATCAGAAGACAAATTATAATATATGTTCTTTAAGATAGCATAAGCCTTTCCACATGTAATAAAGAACAATAATCTAACTCAGAATCTGAATCTAGAAGAACTTCCTGAAGATGTAAATGCCATCAATTCATGGTTTGTAGGTTGCTCTTCTTTAGCTTGGTAGCTCCAATCATATCCTCCAATTCCATCTTGAGCTATCAAGGCATTCTGAGTAGGAGTCTCCCTTCAATGTTTCCTATTTATATTCTCTTCTCCTTTGTTTCCCTAATTTCTTGGAAACCCTACATTCTCTTGAAAAGTGTCCATGTTTATAGACATTTTAAATCGATTCCACTTTTTGACTTGTCAAACCAATCTCTTTGACCATTTATGTCCAGCTTCTTCCCTATTCTCTTGATAAACCTTCTTGCTCTGATTTTCAGCATTGCCATCTCCCATTGAAGATCCATTTCTTCTAGATCATCAGGATGAAGTTGTTCCAGATCTTCTTGAGAAAGTTTGAAGGTAGAGTTGGGGTTAGCTTGCAATGGAAACCCACAAATCCACAGCATCACAAAGATTAATCTAGAGATATAGAGTTAACACCGATAACCTTGAGTATGATTAGACTAACTCCATAGAGCATAATCAAAAACAGCTTTTGTTAGTGCCTTTTGATAGTTATATAATTGTTGTTAAGAGACAAAGGCCACATTAAGTGAATTTTGACTGTGCTTGAAGAACCAGAAATTTAGGTACCAATCTTTTTTTCAATATTTTATACAAGACAAACCAACTGATGGTTTCAATTTCCCCCCACCTTATTCCTGCCAGATTAAATGCATGATTCTTCCATTTAGATGGATGACTTTCTCAATAGCTTTAGGTTTATAATCTTCCTGGTTTTAATCACATTCTCCATGTATCTCCAACTGACTTATATGTTTATATGTAACCTATTAAAGGTTTGATCTAATTGTTTCCTGAACTTAATGCAGCAAAGTTCACATATTGTTTGTTTTTAGAAGTGTCCCTCTTAACCTACTTAGACTCCTTGTTCCATCCATACCTTTTCCTCTAAGCCTCCATTGGCAACTTGCATCTGATAGGAGTGGAACTTCAAGTTGGTCTTTGTTGTAAGTGTCCATCAACCAGGGTTCTCTTGCTATCCCACAACATTTTCAATTCATCTATTCCTGTTTTTCTCTTTTCATTCAGCAGAGGTGGTTTTCATACTCCAGTTTTAAAAAAAAAAAAAACTATTCCAACAGTCTATCTCAGCACTTTAAAACCCATACTTAGAATACTTCCCCATAGGGATTAATCAACATAAGAAAATATTGTTCTGTCCTCAATAGCCAGAGATCATAAGTCTCACTAGAGTTAGTGATCAAGGTAGTCTTGCCAAGTCAGATTGTTTAGTGGTAGTTCCTACCTCTATCTTATCACAAAAACAATTGATCTTGGATGAATTGGTTGATTCTTTCTAATTCAAAAGCTTCACACAAGCTCTGATTACCACTTGTGTTTTTAGAACCCAATGAATAGATCTTTAACTCCTTATCTGTAAGTTTATGTACCCTGGGAAAAATTCCAAAAATACTAAGAAAGAAACTTTGATTAATGATATAAACTATGGCGAATCTAGTTGTTATATCACTAGAAATTATTCTTAAGAAACAGAAAAGTAATGTTCTGACACAAAGATATAAACAACACAATAAGCTTCACTCATATATTAAAACGATCACTCTGACTTAAGTTATATGGGTTTAACAACTTTGAAGCTATGACTCAATGGAAAACTAAGAGTGAAAAACTATCTTAATCTATACCCCTAGGATCCCCTTTAATACCGACCAAGGATCCTACAAGGCTTACATACATACCTAACTTGACAGTGCAATCTTTTCTATAAATAAACGTACTCTTCTTAATCCACATAAGTTATACATATCTTCTATTTACAAAAAATAACTTAATACTTAGCATAATCAATCTTTAACTCTTAACTGTCTTTATCCTTTTGACAACAATTAAGTCTTCTAGCATTTGTAATTCAGCAGTGAATGGTTAATGTAAGCCTTGTAGGACTCCTTGGTGTATAAAAGGGGATCCTAGGGTATAGAAAAAGATAAGTATTCCATCTTAGTTTTCCATTGAGTTCATAGCTTCAAAGTTGTAAACCCTAATCCACTAAGTCAGAGTGATCGAAAAAATATATTGAAGCTTATTGGTGTATGATTATATCTTTGTGGTCAGAACATACGTTTACTGTTTCATTAAGAATACTCTTAGTATATAAAGCTAGATTCCGCATGATTATAAAATCATTCAATCAAAGATTCATTCTTAGTAATTTTGGATATTATCCAAGGGTACTAAACCTTACAAGATAAGGAGTTAAAGATCTATTTCATTTGGATCAACAAGTGGTATCAGAGGCGTAGGTGTGAAGCTTTTGTAATAAGAAGAATTCATCCTTTCATCAAAGATCTATTTTTTTAGTGATAAGAAAGAGGATAGGAACTAACCACTAACAATCTGACTCAAACTACTATCCACAACCTATTAGTACTATATCTCATGTCTAATGAGGACAGAACAATATTTTTCTTATGACCGATGTACACCCTATGGTAAAGTAATTAAAATGGGAATATAAGTGCTGAGAAAGAACTGTTGGAATAGTTAAACAGGAGTAAGACCCCCACTCTTGAAGAAAAACAGTATAGAAGAAAGAAATGAAAGCAAGAGCAACGCTCAGTTGATGACACATCCAAACAAAGACGCAAGCTGAAGTTCCACTCATATCAAGATGCGCAAAGTTGCCAATGGAGGCTATAGAGTAAAAGTATGGATGGACAAGGATTCAAAAGGTTCAGAGTACGCTCCTCAACAACAATATGAGAACTTTGCTGCATTAAGTTCAGAAACAATAGATCAAACCTTTAATAGGTTACAAAAACATATCAGTCAGTTGGAGATCCAAGGAGAAGTGATTAACCAGGAAGATATAAACCTAAAGCTCTTGAGAAGTCTTTCCAACTAAATGGAAGACTCATGCTTTAATCGTAGGAATAATGAGGAAATTGAAACCTATCAGCTTGGCCGACTTTGTATAATAACTTGTAAAATATAAGAACTAAAATTTACAAGGTTCAATCAAGCACAAGTCAAAATTCACATAATGTGGCCTTTGTCTCTAACAACACTAATAACATCAACAGCACTAACAAAGCAGATGATACTGCTCATGGAGTTAGTACTACTCATACTCAAGGTAATGGTGTTAACTCTATATCTCTAGATAATCTTTGTGATGCAGTGATATGTGGTTTCCCCTGCAAGTCAAACCCAACTTCACCTCAACTTTACTCAAGAGATCTGGAACAACATCATCCTGATGATCTCGAAGAAAAAGGATCTCAATGGGAGATGACAATGCATAAAATCATGAGAAGAAGTGTAATCAAGAGATAGGGTGAGAAGCTGGACATAAAGGTCAAAGAGTTGGTTTTGACAAGTAAAAAGTGAAGATTTCAACTGTCATAAACATGGACAGCTTTGCAATAGAATGGTAAGGAATACCAAGAAATTAGTGAGAACCAATGTAAAAGAGAATAATACAATAACTAATTCATGGAGACCCAACCCATAGAATGCCTTGCTAGCTCATTATGTAATTGGAGTATATTATTGGAGCTACCAAGCTAAAGAAGAGAAACCACAAACCATGCATTGAATGGCATATACATCTTCAGTAAGTTCATCAAGTTCAGATTCTGAGATAGATTCCATTTTGTTTCTAAAACATGGGTGTAAAAAGCTTATTGCTACTCTTAAAGAAACTAATTAATGATAATTTGTCACTCTGAATACAAAAAGTCATCAATTAAATTTATAACTTATAAAGCAGGTTTAGAAATCAGTAAAAGCTAGACAGCTCACTAGAGTATAAAAATGAGACTGTGATGTTGAAAGAGAGCATAAATTGTTTTAAAACTTAAAGTAGACTAAGAGATAATGCCTTAAATGAATAACAAAATAAATTTGTGGAAAAAGTTAGAAAAATATAAGTGGACCAGTTAAAACAAACATTAGAGAAGTTTCAAAATTCATCCAAGTCTTTAAATAACATACTGGAAAGTCAAGTAATTGACAAGTTTAAAACAGGACTAGGATATGATGCAGCTACTGCAGTAGAAAGTTTTGTGAATTTAACTTATAAGGCTAGATCAGATAAGGGATATCATTTTGTTCCCCCACCTCTAACAGGTAATTTCATACCTCGCAAACCTGATCTAACGTTTATGGATGAAATAGTTGAAAGTGAAAAATTAGATGTTACTACTATTGTTACACCTTGTAATGATAAGACAGTTGAAAATAAGGGTGTTTCCAACACAGTTGAATCTAATGCTGTTAGGATGAACAACACTAGTGCTCTAATCATTGAGGATTGGAACTCTGATGATGAAGGTGAGATAGATTATACTGTTAGACCTAGCACTAAAAAGATAAAATCTGTTAATACTAGTTTTAAAAAAAGTGAAATATATGCTTCCTAATACCAAATCAAAAAGGGAACCAAAGAAATTGGAACACTAATTATAACCCAAGACTAGAAGTGATTTTAAAAAATGACTAATAAAAGCTTGTTAATGTTTGTGGTAGTTTTTTAAGCATCTAATTATGTGTTTGATAAAAAGGTTGTAAGGCCAGTGTGGAACAACTCAAGAAGGGTGAATCACAAGAACTTTACTAATAAATTAACTCACCCACACGCTAAAAGAAGTTTTGTTCCACAAGCAGTTTTAACTAGGTCAGGGAAACTTAGTACTGCTGGTGTAGCGGTTAATACTGTCAGACCAGTTAATACTGCTAACACAAAAGCAGTTAATACTGACAGATCAGTTAATACTGCTGCCTCAAAACCAATTGTGAACCATCCTAAAACTAAAATAAATGCTTTTAAAAGAGGATATTCACAAAGTTCAAGTCCTTTTAAAAGACATTTTGCAAACAAGAACAATATTTTCAACAAAAATGTTAATACTACCAGGGTAAAACATACTACTACTAGGGATAGAGCAGTAGTAGTTAAATAAGGAAAAGGGCTATGCGTTAAGGCACCAGCAAGCTTGTTTGGAAAGCAAAAATATAATTGCATCAACTACATTCAATAATATAGCTTACATTGATGCACGAGGCAGATCCAAGTCAATAATGGCTTGGATCCCCAAAAGAGTCTAAATTCTCTTATTTTATGTGCAGGGCAACCCACAACAGAAGGAGTACAAAGAAAAAGGAGTTATTGACAGTGGTTGTTCCAGGCACATGACAGGAAACAAGTGTTATCTTAATGAATATGAAGATTATGATGGTAGATTTGTTTCCTTTGGTGATGGTAAAGGAAGAATTTCTAGAAAAGGTAAAATCAAAATAGGGTCACTGGATTTTGATGATGTGTACTTTTGTAAGGAGCTTAAGTATAATTCTATTCAGTATGGTCACAAAAGTTGAGACAAAAAGACAATTTACTTTTTAACAGACATTGAGTTCTTCTCTTATCTTCTAACTTTAAGCACTTGATAAAAGTTAAGTGTTGCAGAGAGTTCCAAGAAAGGACAACATTTTATATTGTTGACCTAAAGAGTGTTGTTCCCACTAGAGGTTTAACTTTTCTTCATTGCTAAGGCCATAAAGATGAATCCAATACATGGCACAGGAGGCTTATGGCACATAATTTTAAAACAAATGAAAGAACTTGTGAAAGGAAAATCTGTAAAAGATTTACCTTCAAATATTTTTAAAAATGATCATTTCTTGTAGTTGCCTGTCAGAAAGGAAAGCAAACAAACCTCCATAAGACCAATCATGTGAACTCAATCAGCAAACCCTTACATATTGCTTCATATTGACTTATTTTGTCTACAAATGTTAAGAGTTTAATGAAAAAGGTCTTATTGCCTAGTTGTCTCTGATGACATTAGTAGATTTTCTTGGTATTCTTTTTGGCCCACAAGGATGAGAATATGGGGATTCTAAAGACCTCATAACATAAATAGATAATCAGACTAATCATAAATGTAAAAGTTATCAGGAGTGACAATGAAACTGAGTTTAAGGAATAGATATTGAACCTAGTTTATTTTGAAATGAAGGGGATAAGAGGGAATTCAGTATGGCCAGAACTCCTCTAAAGTAGAATGATGTATCTGAGAGGACGAATAAACACTGATAGAGGCTGCAAGAACTATGCCTAGTAGACACTAAGTTGCCAACCACCTATTTTGGTATGACGCATTAATAACTGCTTGCTATGAGCTAAATAGAGTCTTAGGACCTTAAGTCCTCCAAGACCAAGACACCTTATGAACTTAATTCCATGGAATACCTCCACTATATATTTCCATGAAACCTTTTTTGGGTGTCCTGTTACCATCATAAAACTGGATCACTAGGCAATTTGTGATATGGTAAAGCTGATGAGTGATATTTTTTGTTGGGTATTCTGTGTTAGTTAAAGCTATGAGATGTATTTTAAACATGAGGACCAGGATAGTAATAAGAGGACCCTTAAAACAATTAGATTTCTTGGAAAATACACCTAATGAGAAAGGAAATTGGACCAGAGTGTCTTTTTGATATTGATTCTTTGACAAAATGCTATGAACTATGTCTAGTTGGCTGTAGTGAAACAAACTAATAGTATGTGCCAGGAACCCAAAGATAACATTGTTGCATGTCAAGCTCAAAAAGGAAAAAGAACAATGAACAAGAGATACATCCTCAATACCTTTATGCACACAGTTCCCTATAATGTCTCAAGGTCCTAAGATAGTGAAGGGGGTGTTGAAATTAAGCCTACTGGTATTTGCATTTTACTCAACCTATTCCCCTTGTAAAACGAACCAAAATACCAAAAACAAAGTAAATAAAAGGCAAATATATTCATGTTTTTAGTGTTTTGTGTATGTGCAATAATGGATATTAAAGAAAAGTACAAAGATCAAAGCAAAAAACCTACAAAGCCAAACACGAGAATGAAAGAGTGCACAAGAGCCTTGGAATTATCAAGTTTATGGTCAAGCAAAATCAGACGCCTGGTCAACAATGGTCCAACTCCACAAAATGACAAAAACCCTTAAAAAACCAAAGAGCCCCTTAATGTTAAAAAAAACCCCTATTTCACTATAAGACCCTAAAATCATAACATCGATATTCCTATAACTAAACTTAGGATCTAACGTCGTTAACCCCTTATAAAACCAACATAATCTTTTAACCATTTACTAAGCCCAAACCATAATTCATATCCCAAAACCCTTTCTCGAGCCCAAGTCAACTATGCGGGTCAAACAGTTTTCACTGTTCACCCGTCTTCCCCAAATTTACCCCTCCCCAATTAATTTCATTAAAGTGAAATTCACCCTTCTAGAAGCTCACCTCTAACACCCTTGACAATTTGGTAGTCCACGTTGGCGATCCCAACGAATTTGATTGGAGGATAGGACGTGTAAGGCAAAGAACGGCTTAAATCATTACTTTGAGGGTAAACAAGGATTGAAGAGTCAAGATTAAAAGTGGGGGAGCGTATGGAAGGCCTAGAAGCTTCATCTTATGGTTATAAATAAAAGCATTTTCACACACAGGAGGGATCATCTAGGAGTAGGATAATTTAGAGTAAGGTAGAATAGCTTATTTTTAGCTTATTATTTTCCCAATGTAATTTCCTTTTATAAGTAATGTAATCTCAGTTTTATTAATAAAAGTTCATTTACTCAAATCTTGTTCCTTAAATTCTGATTTATTTTTATGCAATTAAGCTCTAAGATGTTTTTAAATAAGTTCTCATTTCTGTTTTTAGCTATTTGTAAATCAGTTTAAGCTTTACTATATAGTTTCATTAAATAACTCAAATTACCCTTGTTTGATTATGGATTTCGTCCAGTGTAATGATAAGCCAAACTTGACGGGCTTATTGGACATTAACTGGTTTGTGTATATAACAAGCAAGAACTTGATTGATAATCCTTAAGCATTTTAGGTCCTAGTATTAGTGCAAAGGACAAATGGTACTCTTCCTCTTTCTTATTTTCTTATTTTTAGCTTAATTTTTCCTATTTGCTTATTTTAGCTTATTGTGCTTAACTATGGCCATTTAAATACTTATTATACTGATATTATGTTTTTGATTATCCTTTTTTGCTTGTAGTTAGTTTAGATTCTTAAGTTCTCAGGTATTTGTCCTTAAAACAGTCAAAAAACCATAAAATAGTACATAAAGAATTTAGCTTATTGATTCTGCTTATTTGAATGTTGAAATCTTTTCATTAGGTCTTATTTTAGCTTAGCATTATCTGGTATTTGAAGTTTATGTCTTAAATCTAAATTTATAAGCTAAAAAATGGTGTTGATCAATGTAAAGGGGTGTTTTGCTAAGGACAGTACTAACATAAGTTAGTACTGTCCATGTACATTTGGCTCTTTGCATTGGTTTCAAATATCAAATTGAAGTTTATAAAGTTAGGATTAAAATTTTTTGTGAGGCTTAATTAAGTTTTCAATAGTTTGAGTTTAGATTGTTCAAATCTGTGGTCATTAGTTCAATAACTTAGGGATTTTTAGTTTAGATCAATTCTAGATATTAGAAATGCTCTATTTGTTTTTGTTTTAGTGTTTTAAAAGTGTTAAATTCAAGTCTTTAAACCTGCACTCTTTGATTTTGAGTTTTGTTTAAAAAAATTACAAACTGCATCAGCAACAAAACAACAAAACAGCCATTTTTAAGCTTAATTTTCAGAGGGTAAAAGTAGTTTTTAGGTTTTGATTTTTTTGTGCACAAGTAGATTTTAGGACAATTTAGTTATATTAGGGCTTATTTTGTAATAAGAATCTTATTTGCTTATCTGTTTTCAAGTCTTAAAGTAGCACTTTATCTTTTTATTCAAAAAAAACCAAAAGTTAAGTAAAATGAATTTTTAGCTTTTTAAACTAGTTTTTTTCATTGATCATTTGAGTTTCCAAATAGTTTTCAAAAGTAGTTTTAGGTAGCTTTTAGGTCATAGTTTAAGCTAGAGCAAGTCATATTTCCATAATGTTTTATTTATTTGCTTAAAAATAAGCTCAAAGCTACCTTAAAGGACTGTTTGGGTTAACAGTTTTAGTTTAAGTATTTATTTGTATTTTTAGCTTATAGCTTGCTTCTTTGTGCTTATTTCTAGTTTAGAATAGTTTTAAGAAAAAGGTTAAAGTCTTAGCTTATTTAATATTGTCATTAGCTTAATTTGTCATTTAGTAGAAAAGCATGCATTAAATAATTAAAGCTAGCAGTACTGAACTTTAAGTTAGTACAGCTGATGCTTATTTAAGCTCATTCTCTTGCTTGTATTATTATTTGCACATTCTTTTCATAGATCTTATTTAGGTTAGGGTTATTTTAGAAGTTGCTTATTTTGCTAGGTCTTAGCTTATTTTAGCCTCTTAGTTGCTTAAGTTTTCTTAAAGTTCAAAAAGTAGTTTTATATAATTTGTTTGCTTTTCAGCTGATTTCCAGCTTATTTAAGGAGTTTCAAAAATGGTTGCTTTTATTAAAATTGATAGTTTTCAGATTTTCTACAACTTTGTTTTTTAGGTTTTTGCAAAAATAAAAAAAAGGAATAGGGGAAATCCAGGGTGAGCAAGGCTCGAACCCTGGACCTCTACCCTCCTCAACCCTTTCAAAGTCTTAACACCACACTCACACACCAACGTGCCCTTAGGACTTTTCTGTCCTAAGGTGCATATGTTATTCTTTTAACACCTTTTCAAGCTCTTTTTCATATAAGCCATTCGAATGCTTTTTAGCTTTTTCCCGACTTATTCAGTTTAGATTTCTAGGATTTTATATTTTTCTTGCGTTCCTTATAGCTTAGTCTATTTTTAGTAATTTCCTTAAAATTTTAACTCAAAGTTTTGTATTTTAATCATTTTTCTTTACTAAAAACTTTAAAAAATCATAAAAATTAGAAAAATAATCAAAAAAATAATTTTCTTTTTTCTAAAATTTTATTTTATCATTATCTAGGCTTAGGTTTAAAAATAATTTTCATAAAGTTAAAATTTAGTAAAGTCACGTTTTAAAGAGACGGAATGTTCGAACCCGGTTATCGTTTTCTTCGTTTTAAGCTTTAAGAGTTCCCAATATAGAAATGTCCTTAGTTTTTTCTTATAAGTTAGTAAAATAGGATTAGGAAAATTAGAAAAGTCATTTTAGGTTTAATTTTAGATAATTTAGGCTTTAAATGTCGCGTTTTTAATTCCCGTTCACATTTTAATACTTACGTGTTTAATTTTCAGTTCTTGTTTACTTGTTTTTGAGTATTTATTTATTTGTCATTTATATTTAGTAAGATTTAGAAAACCCAAATCAACTCTTTTTAAAACTATTCAAAACGCGCGATCACGGACTTAGCCGATTCTCAATTCACGCTTCGCCGAGGAAACGACCCGGGAGGTTTTTGAACTTTACTTTGGATAAAAGTAACTTTCTAGATCCCGACGGAAAAATACTTTACTATACTATAATTTGATAATCTCATTCTATATTATATATATTATTATATAGTGTGTTCGGAGACATATCAAGTTTTTGGCGCCGTTGCCGGGGAAGTATGCTACGATTATCGCGTTTCGTTCGACGATTAGTGTTTTGAAGAACCTTCCTTGTGAAGTTATTTTCTGTTTGTGAATATTTTCTTTAATTTTAATATTAAAAATAACCATTTGTTAATCGTTTGTTATTGGCTGCACCTTTAATTACGTGCTATAAGGAAAGTTTAAGGCGGGTTTGATCAACATCACCCAAAAGGAGAAGGGTTATTCTAAATAGCGCCTCGCGCTTACCAACTCCTCCGCTTTCTTGTAAGTATTTTTAGAGAGCTACCGTGCACGTTTAGTTTTCGGTTACCAAAAATATTTTTTATTTTAATTTTTTTTCTTATGAATTATTTTCAAAAGCCCAAAAATATTCTTCGTTACCTCTTATCTGTTTAATTCTTTCTTCTTATCCTCTATATTGTTTAATTCTTTCTTATGACGTCATTTAACCAACGTGAGTGTACGGGGTGTAGACAACCATGTGATGGCTTTTATTATTATCTATGTACATGTTCGCAGTGTGGTGTTAATCTTCTATTTGGAACTGTTTAAATTGCACTTATGTGATGGAAAGCCTTTCCACTTGTGAGGGTGTGAAGCCCTTTAAAGGAGGGATTTTGTTCATTTTGCGCTTCAAGAAATGGAAATTCATTCGATTATAATCCAAATCCAAACTCTTTTAATGAATCTCAAAATTTTTCTGACTACCCTCCACAACCTCGTTACGAGACGAATTTTTGTGAGTTATGTGGAAACGATACTCATTTTGGTTACGATTGTCCAACACAAGTTCCGTTTAATTCTAATCCGGACCCTTGTCACAATCAAAACTTCGATAATAATTTTCCACTAACTTCACCAAGTTTTCCACAACAATACCTTTGTTGTGAAAACTGTAGGGGTCCTCATGCGACTTTTCAGTGTCAACCAATGAACCAAGATTTCTATAATTCTAATCCTTCTGGTTTTGACCAATTTCAACCCCCGCAGTTTCCCGTCAAATATCCTCCTCAAGAGACGAATAAAGAAATTTTGCAAGCTCGAGAAGACTTAATGGAAGCTATACAAGTCTTTTTAAAGGAGTATGATCATATACCTCCTAATGAAAAGTGCATGGTTTTTTTGCTAGCTGAGGAGAGATTTCTTAAGATTAAGCAAACTATGGAAGAAAAGCATAATCAACCTAAAGTTATACAAGATTTGCTTCTTAAGCTTATGAATGATTTACAAATTCTTAAAGGAATTCAACAAGAGAAGGAGAAGCCGGCAGCTCAAAGTTTTACTCCATATTGGAATTTTTCTATGATCAACGATATGGAAGTGTTAATGAAAGACATTCACACCTTCTTAAGGAAGTTTAGTCGTATATCTTTTGGAGTAACACCAAAGGTTTTATTGGTAGCTTGGGAGAGATTTGGCAAAATTAAGGATGCTTTGACGGACGAGCAATATCAACAAGAGGATATTCAAGAATTGATAAGTAAACTCCTTGAAGATGTGCAAAATATTAGTGAAGAGCTATAAAAATATATTAATATTTAAGCAGATATCGACCTACTATTTTCTAGACGATTATGATGAGTATACTATTATATATTGCAAGCCTAAAGCAATTACACCCGACTTACCGATCGAGGAGCCCGATAACACTCTAAGTATGGGGGATGAGCATCTTAGCACTATTCTGGAAACGGAATCAGACGAATTAATAAAGTCTAGTGTTAAGAACCTTGTCCTAATCCCAAGTGAGTTCGAGGGTATTTCCAAAGATACGTGTGATGTGCCCGTTTGTGAAGATCCTTCCATTTTTGATGCTTTAAACGATCATTCTGAGATTTTATCCGATTCCAACGATGATGGTACTTCAAGTGATGATGATGATTTTAAGGACATCGAGTATGTTAGCTTAGAGGAGGTGAATAATGACCAAGAAGAAGAAGAGATTGACTTAGAAGATATTCTTCAAATCCAAAACATTATTCTTCGTGAGAAATTATTAAACGTCCATCGTCTTATTGCTAATATCGAATCTTTGAATGACAACCCCACTCCTGATCATGTTCTCAAGTCTTCCTCTTCATTTCCTATCCTCGTCACAGATAGTGATTCGTTCTTTGAGGAGTCCGATACTTCTTTTTCTCATTTGGATAATTCTTTACCCGAATTCGAGACTTTTAACGATCATACAAAAGAGACGAGAAGTGGCAGTACCACTACTCATGCTAATAACTCTTTTCCCAAGTATGATTCGTTTCTTTTTGAGGTTGAACCTAATCAGGGAGGGTTGATTGGCATTGTTATTTCTGATAATTCAAATGATACTCTTTTGGAACTTCTCGAGTTTGAATCATTCCACTTTGATCTTGATCTGTCATTTCCTCGTCCTCCTCCAGAACCACCAGATGTTGAGATTAGCTTAATTATTGAGACTGATACACCCGAGATAAACAATTTTGATAAGCTTAATGAAGATGAATGTTTTGACCCAGGGGAGATGAGATTGATGATGATTCCTTCACATTTGTCATTCGAACTTTTCTTCCGTTTCTCACTTACCCTGTGGATTATCCTTTACCTCTCTCCACCGGGAGTGAAGACACGATTTATGACCCCGACATCTTCACTTAGAGCCGGTAGCATCTCATCAGGATGGAACTTTCATGTGCTTTAATGTTTATCCAAACATTAATGAAAGCCCGATTAAGAATTTCACTTCTATTTACTCTCCCTAAGGACGAATGAATTCAGGGATCGAGTAAAGCTATGTGACTCGGTTACAAAAAACAAAGCGCTTCGTGGGAGGCACCCCATGCTTATCCATTTTATATTTTCTTTCTAGCTTCTAATGTGTTGTGAGGAGGCTTGTACTCTTCTGTTCTTTGTGTTTGTTGTTTGTACTTGTGATTGTTTGCAGGATTCACCCAACTTTTCTGAAGACTCTCGTGTTCGGTGTTTTGTCCTGGTGCACTCGAGCTTCCTAGCCTTTGCTTGCCATTAGTTTAGGGAAATCCAATATCCTAAATATTATTATCGACTAACATTTATCTTATAGCACACTTGATAAACGGCTATGCTTCATATCGACTTATTTGGTCCTACAAATGTTAAGAGTTTAATGAAAAAAGTTTTAATTGTCCTATAGTCACTGATGACTTTAGTAGATTTTCTTGGGTATTCTTTTTGGACACTAAGGATGAGACTAGTGGGATTTTCAACACCTTTATAATAGAAATAGAAAATCAACTAGATCATAAAGTAAAAGTTATCAGGAGTAACAATAGAACTAAGTTTAAAAATAGCATAAGGAACCAGTTTTCTAAAATAAAGGGGATTAAGAGGAAATTCAGTGTGGCTAGAACTCCTCAGTAGAATGGTGTAGCTAAGAGGAAGAATAGAACACTCATAGAGGCTGCAAGAACTATGTTAGTAGACTCTAAATTGCCAACCACCTTTTGGGCTGAAGTAGTTAATACTGCTTGCTATGTGCTAAACATTGTCTTAGTCATTAAGCCGCATAACAAGACACCTTATGAACTTATTCATGGAAGACCTCCACTGATAGATTTCATGAAACCTTTTGGGTGTCCTGTTACCATCTTAAATACCAAGGATCATATAGGTAAGTTTGATGGTAAAGCTGATGAGGGATATTTTGTTGGGTATTCTATAGTTAGTAAAGCTATGAGAATATTTAACAAGAGGACCAGGATAGTTGAAGAGACCTTAAACAATAGATTTCTTGAAAATACACATAATGTAAAAGGAAATGGACCAGACTAGCTTTTTGATGTTGATTCCTTGTCTATATCTATGAACTATGTGCCAGTTGTTGCAGGGAACAAAACTAATGGTATTGCAGGAACCAAAGATAACATTGTTGCAGGTCAAGCTCAAAAGGAAAAAGAACCTGAACAAGAGTACATCCTAATACCTTTATGCACAACTGATCCTATAATTTCTCAAGGATCTAAGGATTGTAAAGTGGATGCTAGAATGAAGCTATCAGAATCGAGAAAAATCACTTTACTTCATATTAAGAACAAGAAAAGTAGGAAGAAGATGAGAAGAAATTGTAGAGAGAGAGAGTAGAGAGGGAAAGTGAGATAGAATGGAAGTTTACTTGCAAATTGTGAAATTACAAATGACCAACCCCCACTCTCCATTTATGGAGAGTGGTATTTATACCTAGACTAAAAGGCTTACTTGTCTTTAGTATTTCTACGGGCCAGGCTCGGGTTTACTTGGGCTTTCGCCCGATACACGTGACTGGTTAGCTTACATATAAAGGCCCGTTTGCACCTTCTAGCCAATTGACATCGTATATTAATTAATGACGAGACCTAATATAGATTAATGAACAGAACATCCATTGTTTGATCTTTAATATTTTAGCTAACAAACTCCCCCAAAGTGAGTTTATGTGACCACAGCCGATACCTTCGTGAGTTCAATGAATTACTTTGTCGTTAAAGCTCTTGACTTTCTTTGTCAACGTTGTAGGCTTTTTCCTTCATGCTTTGTGATCTTTGTTCTTTAGCCTTTGTCATTTCTTTTTGACTTTGTCTTTTCGACAGGATCTTTTAATCTTATCCTTCCGACTGATCATCCACCAAGTCTTTGCCGCTTTGCTATCTTGTGTCTTGACCAACATGCTCATACTTTTGCATCATCTTAAAGCTTGCTAACAATCTCTCCTTGATCAGACTTGATATCTTTGAAGAAAATCTGTATATCAGAGTTTGTGCGGAGTTACTTTTCTTTATTCTTAAGCTTTCATATTCTTGAATATTGATGCATAAAGTATGTCTTTATAGTTTGAGCATGAGCATGTGGTAACCGACTTCAGCTGGAATAAGGCATCACCATCTCCATCTTTATGTATCCTGAAATAAAACATTTAGCAATAAAGCGTGTGGATGAATATGGCTTTGTCATTCGTCCGGGTTTGGTTAGATTAACCTTCGGTTCCGTAGGACCATTTTACAGTATAAATAGTATACCTGTGATCAGGTAGATTCAAAGAATCTCCTTGACAGGGTTTCCAGCTCAAAGTGTAGGATCTTCTAACACAAATGTATTAGATTTACCATTTTGCTATTCTTCATTACCGAACGTCTCCAAAGCAGACAACACGGTAAGAGTGAATCAGATAGTTACTATCTTTCTGATTAAACCGTCAATTCATTTCCTGGAACAAGTTTTATTCACATTGAATCGTACCATCATTTCTTTCTAGTTGTCACAAGTTTGATTCATATAGAATCTCGCAAGTCACCTACCAAGAGCTTGTTTGATGCTGGCTCAAGCAGGATTTCCATCTTCACTGTGAATACCTTAGGTAACACCTCGATTTCTTGGCAAAATCACAAGGATAATGCGTAGGACTCTTGTTAACAGCTTGTGAACTAATTGGTGTTCAACAAGTGTTAGTAATGGAATGTATCCTAATGAGATTTATTTATGGATCTCTTGGCTCTAGACTCGATTAGTGCGTTTTGGTTTTAGTAATCGGAGGCTGGAGCAGACTGCCACCTATTCAATATCAACTAACTTGGAGTGAGAAAGTCAATAGAAGTCGTGTGTATCTCCGTGACAAATGAGACAAGTTTCTGTTGAGAGAAACCCGAATGCAGGGAAGGTTTGTGCAATTGCGTCACTGGTCTATGATGTCGTCTTCAATGTCACAATCAACAATGTGATTCTAAACAGGCATATGTATTGGACCCTGTTTCTATCTGCCTAAGTTTGTGTGAGGGCTTCTTTCTTTTCACCTTACTGTACATTACTTTTTCATATCTTCAACAACCCCTCCAATGCATACCAAGACCGTCATTACTAAACACCTTTTTGTGATTGTTTCTAGTGTTAGCATCAATCGTAGTCGCAATTCTTCCATTATACACATTCATCTCCAATCATACCTACGGACCTCAGGCTATTACAACTATGGGAGTGTCCTTGGGTAAATCCCTCCGTTTCTGGTTTGGATTCATAAGACAAATAACCTAACCTTACCACTTATGACTTCAGAATCGTCATGAATATGATGTTGTAGGGTATTAGATTCGTAAACCATAAGAACCTATTTTCGAAGATCATCAGGACTTTGAGTCCGATAAGAAAGCACTTATTATTTTCAAGATCAAACATTTTAAATACATATCGCCCCATAATTTTAAATAATAATTAACTTAGTTTTTGAAATACTTTGTGATTAAAATTTGTCTTGAAATACCATGGGAAAAACTTTTATTTAGCATGAATTACATGGAACATAAACTTGCTCCCCCTCGATTTTACATATGTTTGACACCAAAAACAATGATACCAAGTTGTAAAATGAATATAAAATTAAGGTTAGCATTGTTGAGCACAGATCACACTTTTGAAAGATTATGAATTTGCCATCGAAGAATTCCTTGAAAAATTATGCTCAAACACCATTCATCTATCACAATCAATCTATTTAATAGTTCATTATTATTCTCTAGATGTTATTAAAACCTTTTTATAATGTGTTGAATACAAAGAATTGTCCATGTTATGATGTATCAACAACATTAAAACATAGTTATTTCATCAAAACTCCCCTCATACTTGACTCATTTAAAAATAAAACACCAAATGGTAGAATATTGTCCTTGTAAACCAATAATGAGAGGGTGGAGTGTTAAAAAACACACAATTTCGAAAGATTTTGAAATTGTCCATTGAAAAAATGTCTTGAAAAATATTTCAACTTTTCGAAAAACCAAATGTTAGAAGACTTTTTTCTAACGCTAAGGAAAGCGCAACTATGGCGTACACCTCCTTTGTCGTTCGGGTAGTCCGAGTTTTGCAATCTGATATGTGATTACAATTCCAACAAAGAAAAATTAGAAATGACATTTTGAAAGAATTTGAAACTCCTGTTCTAATTCATTACACGCATGTGTCGATATTTAATCAACATTCTAGTACGTAAATGTAATCGATTCCAAGAGACATTTCGAGAAGATATTTTTTGAAAATATTTTCTGATTTTATTTTGTATTTTTCTTTTTGATATTTAATATTTTTGTAGTTTTGTTTTATTAAAAAAATTACGCTGTTGACCTCAGCATCATTATGTGATGGTGAAATAGTAATTCCAACTCTTGTCGTGATGTATCTGTCTTGTCTGCTGGAGGAACAACTTTTGGAACCAGCTTTGAACTTGACTGTTCATTGCTGTGGTCGTGAATTCTGAGTTCTGAACTGTTATGATAAGAAGTCATTGCTTATGCATCAGATGAAAATTCCTTGAAGCCCTGGTTTCTCAGATATCAGTCTTTTCAGCAACCAAACTCGGAGTCCTTCCTTTGTAGGATTTAAAGATGTACCTGCATGTATGTTAAGTGTACCTGCACTGACATCAAGAGTTTGTTTGCATTCATATTGGTTAGTGATATCGGCATTTGAACCATTTTGGGTTCATGTCAACCTGGGTTTGTGCTAGAGGTGAATACCTTTCCAGTAGGAACCCACCTAAGACACTGTCTGAAATTTTACCCGGTGGTTTCCACTTAAGACATAGATCTATGATCATTGTTTCCTCATGCACAAAGGGACGGAAGTCTTTTGATTGAAGACCCAATTCTTTTTTGGGATCAGTTCTTTCTGGTTTCTTTGCAAAACTTGTTTGCTTTAGGCATGGTATCTTTTTGGTTGTCTTATTTGGGATTGGAATCTTAGCACGAGTTTGACTTCATATCAGAATTTTGTTACACAAGAATCAGATTGACATTAAAGACACAATTTCTGACTGTTGATCAAACAAAATGTTTTAGAGTCAAAAAAACTTCCTAGAAATTCCTAGAGTGTACTGTTCTGCTATAACATAGTCTTTGTCGGGACGCAACTACGCTTAATGTAGACAATTCCTAGACTTTTGGTTATTGATCCTGGTTTTGGTTTGCTACCATTAGTTGTGCTTTGTGATCTAGCAGAAAGCATCACACTAGGTTCTGAATTCCTACTACTTTCTTGTGTCTTTTTTCTTACTTCCTCTAGTAGTGATTAATGAAACCATGTCATTTTGAGCTATACTAGATGAGCCAGGTCATCATGTGAATGAGGTTTTGCAATAGCAGATTCTCTTTCCTTAGGCAAATAATGTGTAGTGACGGTTTGGAAAATCATTATTGACATCAACTTGGGAGATAAACCGTTGCTTTGAAAATCTAGGTCGTTCAGACTTAAACGCAGTTGGTTGTCTAACAACTGATTGGTTTCTACGTGGTTGTAAAGCCAGTTTCCCTAAGATTGACGATTTTGCAAACTTAGTATTACACAACTATTTCCTAAAATTTTCCTTAACTCATTTTTTTAATGCTGCCAATGCAAACCCTTTTTCCTAAGTAGAGCTTTGATTTTATCATTATTTAGCAATCAAAGAAGTATTGATCTATGTTTTTAGCTCTCGTTGTCTGATAGAATCAAACATTTCCTTTGTAGTGCCTTTCAAAGCTCATTTTTCTTAAGTAATTTAAGCCACTTTATGTTCCAATTCGATGTTTATTGTTTCAATTACATCTATGTCATGTTTAACCTTGCTTCATTACTTTTTACTTTCGAAAATTGACCATGTTTCCCTTCTTTTAAAGCATGATTTTGATATTTAAGTTCAAGATTAACACAATGTGCTTCCATTCTTAAAAAATCTTTTTGAAATTAGGCAACAGTCTTTTTGAGACAAATATTTTCAAGATTCGAGAGATTGATTTGAGAGTTCAGTTGTCTGGTTATCATTAAGTAGCAAGCAAAGGACATGTGTCATGACATGTACAACATTCCGGTCACCCTCTCCTTTCAATATCTGAATTCAAGGTTGCTCGTATATTGTTGTCCGTGATAGCAAATACATTGATTTTTAGCAGTGATGTACCATGCAGCCATTGGCTCTTCATCATATATGGGTCTGATATCTGCATCATCAGCATGTGCATCATTCCCTGATCTGCTGCTTGTATCTTGCTCTTTTAATGTTGTCCCACTGCTTTCTGTATCAACCAACCTAGCATCTAATGCTTTACTCGAATCAACCTTATCCTTTGTTGTCTGCATTTGTCTGTCATTCACCCAGATGTCATACACACCTTTTATGAAGAGCTCTTTCATCAATCGACTTCTTCACAGATTCCATATGTTAGATCAGTGTGTCACAGAATTCTAGAATCTCGAGTTGAGTGTATTGTAGAAAGTAGTTGCGTGTCATTACAACATATTCATCATCCATATACATCTGTGACTTGATGAACATCTGAAACTATATCTCGAGTACTTAAAAAGAAGCCATGGATCCAATCTCTTGAAATTCTTCTTTGTTAAGTTGCTTTTCTAGTTGATCCACGTATAGGAACATTGTGCCTGTGAAAGTCTCTATATCTTGACCAAAGAGTGTCGCAAATGCACGTTTGAATCCAGACTCGGTTCGAGTTCCTTTTAAGTTGTTGTAAATTAGGTTTTCAAAACATAAAATTTCCTTAAACAGTGTCATGTTTCGCTTGGCACATTTCAACATATTTCGCTTGGGAAACAGACCTGCATATTTCGCCTGAAATCTTCACATTTCGCTTGGTTTAAGGAAATTACACATTTCGCTTTAAAAATGAAACTGCATATTTCGCTTGAATTTGAAACATATTTCGCTTGTACTCAGTGTTGCATGTTTCGCTTGAAAGCTGGCATATTTCGCTTGAAAATCAACTTTGCATGTTTCGCTTGAAAGCTAACATATTTCGCTTGAGCAAAACCTGCATATTTCGCTTGACACTCAAACCTGCATGTTTCGCTTACCCAGTGACATATTCCGCTTGGCCTTAACTTACATATTCCGCTTGAAGTCACTTTCGGGTGTGGACCACTTTTACTACCAAACAAGAAGTCACTATCTTTTGAAGCACAAATTGTGGATCAATGTTCTTGTTTGTTGACCGGTTGGGACTACAAATGGATAAGGAGCTTAAGTATAACATGTTTAGTATGTCACAAATCTATGACAAAAAGAACAATGTTCTTTTTACTAACACTGAGTGTCTTGTATTATCTTCTAACTTTAAGCTACTTGATGAAAGTCAAGTATTGCTGAGAGTTCCAAGAAAGGACAACATTTACAGTATTGACCTAAAGAGTGTTGTTCCCACTGGAGGTTTAACATGTATCATTGCTAAGGCCACAATTGATGAACATAATACATGGCACAAGAGGCTTGGGCACATTAATTTTAAAACAAAGAATAAACTTGTGAAGGGAAACCTTGTAAAAGGTTTACCTTCAAAGATTTTTGAAAATGATCATTCTTATGTTGCCTGTCAGAAAGGAAAGCAACACAAAGCCTCCTATAAGACCAAGCTTGTGAACTCAATCAGCAAACCCTTACATATGCTTCATATGGACTTATTTGGTCCTACAAATGTTAAGAGTTTAATGAAAAAGTCTTTTTGCCTAGTAGTCACTGATGACTTTAGTAGATTTTCTTGGGTATTCTTTTTGACCACTAAGGATGAGACTAGTGGGATTCTAAAGACCATCATAATAGAAATAGAAAATCAACTAGATCATAAAGTAAAAGTTATCAGGAGTGACAATATAACTGAGTTTAAGAATAGTATAATGAACCAGTTTTGTAAAATAAAGGGGATTAAGAGGGAATTTAGTGTGGCTAGGACTCCTCAGCAAAATGGTGTAGCTAAGAGGAAGAATAGAACACTAATAGAGGCTGCAAGAACTATGTTAGTAGACTCTAAGTTGCCAACCACCTTTTGGGCTGAAGCAGTTAATACTGCTTGCTATGTGCTAAATAGGGTCTTAGTCATTAAGCCTCATAACAAGACACCTTATGAACTTATTCGTGGAAGCCTTTTGGGTGTCCTGTTACCATCTTAAATACCAGGGATCATCTAGGCAAGTTTAATGGTAAAGCTAATGAGGGATATTTTATTGGGTATTCTGTGGTTAGTAAAGTTATGAGAGTATTTAACAAGAGGACCAGGATAGTTGAAGAGACCTTAAACATTAGATTTCTTAGAAATACAACTAATGTAAAAGGAAATTGACCAGACTAGCTTTTTGATGTTATTCTTTATCAATATCTATGAACAATGTGCCAGTTACTACAGGGAACAAAACTAATGGTATTGCAGGAACCAAAGATAACATTGTTGCAGGTCAAGCACAAAAGGAAAAAGAACCTGAACAAGAGTACATCCTAATACCTTTATGCACAACTGATCCTTTAATTTCTCAAGGTCCTAAGGATTGTGAAGGGGATGCTGGAATAAAGCCTACAGAAGTAGATGAAAATG
Source organism: Tanacetum coccineum (assembly GCA_026074375.1). Lineage (NCBI taxonomy): Eukaryota > Viridiplantae > Streptophyta > Magnoliopsida > Asterales > Asteraceae > Tanacetum > Tanacetum coccineum. The sequence continues at coordinate 28,695 of BQNB010023238.1, read as the reverse complement.
AAGCTTCAGATAAAAGTGGGAAGCATGATCAAGAAGCAAGAAGTGAGTCTGAAAGGTTAAATAAAAAAGAAATACAGACTGAACACACTAATAGTTCTAATGGTATTAATACTGTTAGTACTGCTGGACCATCATTTGATACTGTTGTTCCATCAACACCAGTTAATACTGCTGGACCTTCTGTTAGTACTGCTAATGAATCTGAAGAACAACTTTTTGAAAGATTTTCTCCTTTCAAAAATGCATTTACCCTTCCACCTGTCCCAAATATATCTTCAATGGATAATACTGGCATCTTTGGAAATGCTTATGATGATGAAGATGTGGAAGAAGAGGTTGATATGAACAATGTAATTTCATCTTATACAGTCCCTGATACTTCTTTCACCAAATTTCATAAAGATCATCCTGAAGATCAAGTGATTGGAAGTCTAAAAACACCTGTACAGACAAGACACATGACCAAGATAACTGAAGAACATGGTTTGTTTTCCTCAGTTCACAAGCTTAGGAGAACAAATCACAAAGATTTTCAAAATTGTCTGTTTGCCTGTTTCTTATCTCAAATGGAACCCAAGAAACCAGTTCAAGCCTTAAAAGATCCAAGCTGGGTGGAAGCAATGCAGGATGAGCTTCTACAATTTAAACTACTAAAAGTTTGGACCTTAGTTGATTTACCTAGAGACAAATGGGCAATTGGTACTAAATGGGTTTTTAGAAACAAGAAGGATGAAAGAGGCATAGTGGTGAAGAACAAAGCTAGACTGGTTGCTCAGGGTCATACTCAAGAGGAAGGTATAGATTATGATGAAGTCTTTGCACCAGTTGCAAGGATTGAAGCCATAAGATTATTTCTGGCTTATGCTTCCTTCAAAGATTTTGTAGTCTACCAAATGGATGTGAAGAGTGCTTTTCTATATGGAAAGATAGAAGAGGAGGTGTATGTCTGTCAACCTCCTGGTTTTGAAGATCCACACTTTCCAGATAAAGTCTACAAGGTAGAAAAGGCTCTCTATGGACTACATCAGGCCCCAAGAGCATGGTATGAGACATTGTCAACTTACTTGCTGGACAATGGTTTTCACAGGGGTCAAATTGATAAAACTTTGTTCATTAAAAGGCATAAAGATGATATCCTGCTAGTACAGGTTTATGTTGATGATATCATCTTTGGATCAACCAAGAAACAGATGAGTAATGAATTTGAAACACTGATGCATGATAAGTTCCAAATGAGTTCTATGGGAGAACTTTCTTTCTTTTTGGGACTTCAGGTTAAACAGAAGAGTGATGGGATATTTATCAGCCAAGATAAATATGTGGCTGAGATTTTGAAAAAGTTTGATTTTGCCTCAGTAAAGACAGCAAGCACTCCAATGGAGACAAACAAGGCATTGGTAAAAGATGAAGAAGCTGAGGATGTGGATGTTCACTTATATAGATCAATGATTGGATCATTGATGTACTTAACAGCTTCTAGACCAGACATAATGTTTGCTGTTTGTGCTTGTGCAAGGTTCCAAGTTACTCCAAAAACTTCATACTTTAATGATGTGAAGAGTATCTTTAGATACTTAAAAGGCCAACCTAAATTGGGCCTTTGGTATCCTAGAGATTCACCATTTGACTTGGAAGATTTTTCTGATAGTGACTATGCTGGAGCTAGTCTTGACAGGAAATCCACAACAGGAGGTTGTCAATTTCTTTGCAAGAGATTGATTTCATGGCAATGTAAGAAGCAGACAATAGTAGCCAACTCAACAACTAAAGCAGAATATGTTGCTGCTGCTAACTGCTGTTGACAGGTGTTATGGATCCAAAATCAGATGCTTGACTATGGATTAAATTTCATGAATACCAAAATCTATATTGATAATAAAAGTACAATCTGTATTGTGAAGAATCCAGTGTTTCACTCCAAAACCAAGCACATAGAGATAAGGCACCATTTCATCAGAGATTCATATGAGAAGAAGTTGATACAAGTGATCAATATTCACACAGACCAAAATGTTGCAGATCTTCTCACCAAAGCTTTTGATGCTAACATGTTTAACTTTCTAATTGCTAGCATTGGATTACTCAATCTCTGAGGTTTAACAGTTCTTAACTTCTATTCATGGGTTATACATAAATATGGATCCTCATGAATTCTCACATGTCTATCTAGTCTTTTCTAGTATGCTTGTGATGAATAGAGGCATGTTGTTGTATAATTATTGAAGACAAAGTTAAAACTATTATGGAAAATATTAATACTGCTAAGAATAATTTGTACTGCAAGGTAAAAGAGGTAGGGACACTAAGATACCTCAGTCTGGTGGTCCCCCTATAAAGGTTGGTGATGAGGCTGTCCATAAGGAGATGGGTGACAGAATGGAAAGGGCTGCCACTACTACTTCTAGCTTTGAAGCAGAGCAGGATAGTGGTAACATAAACTAAGACCCAATCCATGGCAACACTTAATGAGCTAAGTTCTTGGGGAATTGGCTCAGGTAGTGGCCCTAGGTTCCAAGAAACCACATTGGGGATGTAGATGCTCAAACTAGGTTTGAGGCTGCATCTAAAAGTCCAATGACCCACCTCTCTCAAGAGTTAACACACTTGGAAGTGAGGAGGACAATATGAAACTAAAAGAATTGATGGCACCTTGTACAAAATTGTTTGATAATTGAGAGATTTTGGTAAGCATAAAAGAAAAGAGAGAAGTTGTGAGCCAAAAACAGAAAGAGAGATGTGTGCTTAAAAACATAAAGAGTGAATCGGTGAGCAAAAAGAATTAAGAGATATTGTGAGTATAAAAACAGAAAGAGAGATTGTGAGAATCTACATTGGAATGAGCTTGGAGTTAATACTGCTTGGCATAAACTTAATACTGTCAGTATCAAGTTAGTGCTGCCAGGCATATCTTTATACTTTTGGGTGATGTTAATACGGTTAGGCTTAAACTTAATACTGTCAGTATCAAGTTAGTGCTGCCAGGCATATCTTCATGATCTTTCTATAAATTAGTAAGATTTTCTCAAAATAAGATCAAATTTCATTCAGTCGGTCAAATTACAACCCTAAGTGCTCTCAATATAATATCAATTAACTTTGCCAAGCTTTCATACTCACATACACGAGCTCATCCCAGAAGATTATTCCATATTTTCTTAATCACATGGCTAATTTGGAGTTTTGCGACAAGCATAACATGGTGGCGTACTTACAGAAGTCTGAAGGAAGTGAAGGGTTTCATCAGATCATTGATTTTCTGAATGCTAGTCACATCAAGTATGCCCTCACAGAGAATCCAACAATATATGTTTCCTTTATTAAGAAATTTTGGAGAACAGCTACTGTTGGAACAAGTGCTAATGGAGAGGTAGAACTAATTGCTATAATTGATGGACAAGTTAAAACTATTACTGAAGCCTCTCTAAGAAGACATCTAAAGTTGGAGGACAATGGTGGTGTTACTACTCTACCCAATTCAGAAATATTTGCGCAACTTGCTCTAATGGGGTATGTGACTGATTCTGATAAACTCACTTTTCAAAAGGGTCATTTTTCTCCTCATTGGAAGTTTCTAATTCATACTATCCTCCACTGCTTAAGCCCTAAGAAAATTGTTTGGGAGCAGTTTAGTAGCAATATAGCAACTGCTATAATTTGCTTGGCCACAAACAGAACTTACAATTTTTCAAAACTTATTTTTGATGCTATGATTAAGAATCTGGAAAACCCACACAAGTTTTTGATGTACCCAAGATTTATCCAAATCTGTTTAAACAAGCAAAAGATACTCCTTCAACCCTACGCACAAACATATCCTACTTGTAACATCCGAGAATTTTCAAAATTTTGAATGACGATTTTACCCTTTGACTTTTAGGGTCTGGCTTGACTTATAAGAACGTTTGACTTTTTGATTTTTGGTCTTTTATTTTCACATAAAAGCAATTACCGCGTAACCGGTAATTTTTCGGAACATATTTAAAGGATATATATGTGCATTGTTTCCCACAATGATTGTTCAGGGTCAGACTTTACAGGGTGAAGGATCAACAATTTCCAGTTGATTCCCATAACACACCCATAGTTGCTCCATCAATTTCATAACCAACCTCTACTACACCAATCACTACACCTGAAACATCACCTTCTAAAATCACATCATCACCATCATTGTCTTCTCCCATACAACAATCCCCACCATCCATGCACACCACTCATGATGCAAAGGAGCCTGCTGATATGTGTGAAAACACATATCCGTTTATATCAAAAATGGCCCTTAAAAGACCAAAACTATGCATAAAAGGCTTGTATATTGCTTGTTTTGTCTTTATGATTGTGTAGGAACGGATATAGCAAAAATCACAAGAAAACAGTCAAAATTGGACAAACACGGACACGGGAACGGAAGAGCACACAAAGAGCCGGAAGTTTTCTACAAAAAGGTCAAAAAGTCAGCAGTGGTCAACCCTCAGTCAACCCTTGGTCAAAGTCACAACAAGACAAAAAATTCCAAGTTACACACAGTACCTGTCAAAATTTCGAAATTGGCAAATACCCCCTTTAAGCCCTAACGGTTGTTATCTCTTTATAATATAAGAGATAACACTCGTTATCTATTTATAACCCAAAAACAAACCCTGGCCCAAATACCTAATACCCGGCCCAAAAGTCAAACACCCTCTTATAAGTAAAAAAAGGGCGGGAGAAACAGTTTTTACTGTTCATCTCCTTCCCCAAATTACCAAGGGTCAAAAAGAGAGGGCAAATGCAAATTAATGACGTGGAAGGTGTGTAGTTTTTTTTAGCTTATTAGTGTAATGTTAGATTAGCTTTTAAACATTTTCAATATTGTAATCTCTTAGTTTTTAGTCAATTTCCATTTTCCAATCATTGTAATCACTCAATTTCAAGTAATAAATAAAATCGAATTTCATTTCATTGTCTTTCATATCTGTTTGTTCATTCAAGCTTTCAATAAGCTCTTGCAAGCTCTCACAAGTCTCTAAGCTTGTGATTGAGCTTAATTATTCTTTTAATCTACTTAAACTCTAAAATAAGCTTAATTACCTATGCTATTGGACTGTGACAATTGGAAGATGAGCTTAAAAGGGAAGAGCTCATATGGACTTATACTGGCTTATCTTAGGATAAGCCAGAGCTTGTAGACTGCTCATTTGAGCTTATTCAACCTTTGTTAAGCTAAGGTTTTCTGTAAGTTTCCATTTATTGCTTTTGTTCTTAAATTTCTAGCTTAAGTCTGCTTAATTTGCTTATCCTGCTTATTCATTAGCTAATTAGTGTTTAAAATTGTCTTATTGTGCTTATTAAGTGAGTTTGAATATCTGTTTTTTTAGTTTTTATATTAATTTTTCATAGATAGTCTTAAAAACCAAAAAAATCCAAAAATATTAGAGTAATGTGTAGCTTATGGATTCTAGCTTATTTGCTGATTGATATTTGTTTATTAAGTTTGTAATAAGCTATTTGATATCTGGTAATAAGGTTTTGTTAACTGGATTTTAATTTCATAAGCTTAAGTTTAAATTGGCAATTTTAAAGGAGTGTTTGGAATAACAAAGTTTGACCACTTAAAGTCAAACTGAGTTTTGTAATTTGTTTGAGATAGTTTCATTATCATTTAAAATCAACAGTTAGTGCATTTTCAAAAGTTAGACTTAAAATTTCTAAAAGTTTAAGCTTATTATGTTAATCTGGCACCAGGGGAGTTTTTAAGAAAAATTTGATAAAGATCTTATTGATCCTAGCTTAGGAGAGCTTGGATCTTGTTTGTGTGTGTCAACATACACTCATTGAGTGTATGTATTGCAGGATTGACCATTAAAGTTACCTGCATTTGGGTTTCACCCTTTTTGGCCAAGTGCATCAGTAAGGTACTGCAAGTCTTAAAACTGCAGTCCCTTTTTGATCTTATTTTAGTAGCTTAAGTAGATTTTACTTGTTAAGATTAAGTAAGCTTATAGATTAGATATAGGATAAGATGGTTTAAGACTTGTTTTCAATATTCTAGCTTATTCACTAGGAAGCATTAGCTTTTAAAAGTTCATAAAAATCTCAAAAAGCCAAAAACAGTAGCAAGTAGATCCTAGCTTCTAAGTTTAGATTTTTAGCTTATAGTATTTGCTTTTATAATTTGAATTTATAGCTTATGTGTAGGTTATTAAGTTTTCAAAAATTGAGCTTCTGTTTTAGCTTATTCTAGGTTATAGCTTATTTAGTTTTTAAGTCTTAAGTGCTTATTTCTGAGTTTACTGTTTTGATCATTAAATTTAGGAGTCCTATAGTGTTTTTGGTTAATTTAGCTTTTCATAATTAGCTTCTACATGTTATAAGCTTTCAGGTTTAGCTTTTGTTTTTAAAAGTGAGCTTAAAATGAGTTGTGTGCAAGCAATTAAGTAAAAAATAACTTTTTAGCTCTCAAAAGCTATATTCCTGTAACAGCCAATTTCACAAGCTCTTTTTAATAAGCTCTAGTTGTTTTAAGCTCTTTTGAAAAGCATTTCCTAGTAGAATTTAAGCAAAGTTTTTAGAAAAACCAAGTTTTACTTTATAGGGTGCTTATTTGCTAGCTTATTTTTAAGCTCAAAGTAGCTATTAAGGCCTGTTTGGTTTTTAGTCTTAAGTGCTTATTTAGTTTTCTAGCTTATTTAGTTGCTTATTTTTAGTCTATTTAGCTCTTTAGCTTAAGTTTAGCTTATTCTAGCTTATTTAGTCTTAAATTTTAGCTTAATAAGGTTTCTAGCTTATTTAGTTTAAGAAAAATCAAAAAAAAGGTAGCTAAGTATTTTCTGTCGTATTAAAAGCTGTTTAACAGCTTATTTAGTACTTTTCACAAAAAGTTTCTTTTATTAAAAATGCTTATTTTCAAGTGCTTAACAACTTTTGTTCTTTAAGTTTTTAAAAATAAAAAAAAGGGAAGTGGAAATCGGGGGTGAGCAAGGCTCGAACCCCCGACCTCAACACCTCAACCCTTTATAACACCACTCACACCACACTCACTACCGCTGTGCCCTTGGGTCTTTTTCATAAGACTCTTGCACAATTTATTTCTTATTCAAATTTCATCGTTAAGTTTTAAAACTTTGCAAATCTCTTTATTTTTACTCATAGAACTAGATTATTAATTCAAATTCTAGGTTAAGGTGCTAATTAGGGTTTATATTGTCATTTCCGTTTTTCGTCCCCGTGTTTAGTTATTTTACTTGCATTTAATTGTTTTTAGTCATAGAAAATCAATCAAAAAGTTAAAATCTTCATAACATTGACAAACTGAATCGATGGGTATCAATTCACATTTATTTGATACGACCCGGCTATCACTTACCGGTTAGACGTATTATATTATATATATATTTGTGTTTAAATTGCATTTAATCTTTGTCCTCAAGGATTATTTGTAAATTTCTATAAATACTTTGATATATTATTTATACGTAAAATTGCTGCAATCAATTTTTGGCGCCGTTGCCGGGGATTTGTGTTATGATTCTCTCGTTTGAAGTTTGTTGATCGTGTTTTGGAGAACCTGTCGTTTTCAAAAGTTACGCTTTTAAGAAAATCAAAAATATATAAAAAATATTAAAAAAAAATAAAAAGTAAAAAAATATTTTCTTTTCTTTTTAGTATAAATAGAAGATTAAAAACAAAAATACAAAAATATTTGCTCTTTCAATTTAAAAAAAATTACAAAGTTGGTAAAAGAACACCAACAAATAATACCTTCAATTGAGGTATTATCCATAATAAGTTCCCAACTCGAATTTATGATTTAAAAAACTTACCCTTTGTGTCACTTATGAGATACGGCTCACCTTAAAAAGTAAAATTTTTAAGAGCTACCGTGAAGTAAGTTTGATTATTTGTTCAAGTTGTCTTTTCTCGTTGTCCGTAATAAAATTAGGATGTGAAAATAACTTTAGAAAAAACCAAAATATTTTTCTTATATTATTTCCATTTTCCTTTTAAATAGTGCATTCGCCTATACGTTTCTAATTATCCTAATAATTCAAACGTCACAATTCCAAGACGTTGGAGAAGACAAGTTTCTAACATAGTCGAACCTGAGATTCGAACTATTGTTGCACCTATGGCTGAACGTACCATGGAGGAGCTACTCCGTGCCCCCACGGAAGGGTACGGAGAAGCTATTGTTTTACCAGAAATCAATGCCGATCATTTTGAGATTAAGACGAATTTGCTTCAGTTGGTTCAAGCTAACCCGTTTAACGGTCGTGAGAATGAGAATCCTCATGCTCATATCAATAGTTTCAAAAGGATTACTTCGACTTTACGATTTAGGAATGTGCCTAACGATGTGATTAAGCTTATGATGTTTCCATATTCGCTCGAGGGAGCCGCTAAAACTTGGTACGAGAAAGAACCACCAAACTCAATCTTGACTTGGGAGGATCTCGTTACCAAGTTCGTTAACCAATTTTTCCCTCCTTCGAAAACCACTCACTTAAAGAATGAAATTTCTCGATTTACACAAAAATTTGAGGAAACTTTTAGTGAAGCATGGGAACGATTTAAGGAGTTGCTTAGAGCATGCCCCCATCACGGATTTACGGAGTTAACTCAAGTTGATACCTTTTACAACGGTTTAAACGAGAATGAACAAGACTCCTTAAATGCCGCGGCGGGTGGAAATCTTTTGAGTAAAACGACTAGAGAGGCTTTAAACATAATTGAGAATAAATCAAAAGTTCGTTATTCACGTAATAGATCAAATGCTTCTAGGATGAATGCTACTTCTAGTAAAACGGATGAGAGAATTGATAAGCTTGCAGATCAACTTTCGACCTTAGTTGAGATTGTTTCTAAAAACGTTGTCACTCCCACTCCAGTTAAAGCGGCTGAGGAAACTTGCGTTACTTGTGGTGGTGCTCATGCTTGGTATAATTGTCCGGCTACCGATAACAATCAAGCTAGTGTTTGTGCGACTACGGGTACTTACAATCAAGTTAACCCTCCAAACCGTGTTAGTAATCAAATGGCACCACCAGGTTTTGCTTCGGTGCAAAACAATGGTCAAAATAGGTATAATCAGAATCAAGTTCAAGGGAACAATTTCTGAGGGAATAATTTTCATGGAAATCAAGGTTTTCAAAATCAAAATAATCATGCTCCAAATTTTCAAAACCAGGGATTTCAAGATTAACCTTTTCAAGTGCCATAATAATCAAGTTCAACAAGAGATTTCAAATGATTTTTCAAGTTACAAGAGGAATAATGATCAGATGTTAAGGAACATGCAAAATCAAATCAATTCGTTGAAAGGAGACCTTAAGAATGAAATTCAAAACACCATAAAATCTCAACAAGCCGTCATGATGAATCAACAAACCACTTTTCAAAATAATTTGCAAAACATGATTTGTGGATTGTTTCAAAACCAAGCCTCAACTTCGGGTACTCTTCCGAGTAATACCATTCCAAACCCGAAGGGTGAGATGAAAGCTATCACTACTCGAAGTGGTGTTGCTTACGAGGGACCCTCGATTCCTACTAATCCTTCTCCTAAAAAGGTAGTGGAACGAGAAACCGAGGAGACAACGGATAAAGAGCAAACAAATTTCCAAGGAAGTACCGCTCAAATCCCACCTCCGGTTATCCCCATTTCTATTCCGGAACCCGATGTTCTGACGACTTTGCCTAAAACCACTCCCATTCCGGAATCCGATATTCCGAAGAATTTACCTAAACCAAAAATTCCATATCCTTCACGACGTGATGATCAAAAGTCCCGTGATAAGGCTTCGAATCAAATGGAGAAGATCTTCCAAATCTTTCAAGATTTGCGCTTCGACATTAGTTTCGCGGATGCTTTACTTTTGATGCCAAGATTTGCTCCTACGATTAAGAGTTTGCTCATGAATAAGGAAAAGTTGCTTGAGTTAGCTAAGATTCCATTAAACGAGAATTGCTCGGCGATGCTTCTCAAAAAGCTTCCCGAAAAGCTTGGAGATCCCGGCAAGTTTCTTATTCCATGTAATTTCCCAGGAATGGATGTATGCCACGCCTTGGCCGATCTTGGTGCGAGCATAAATCTTATGCCTCTTTCTATTTGGAAAAAGCTTTCTCTGCCTGAACTTACACCAACTCGGATGACTTTAGAGTTAGCGGACCGATCAATTACTTATCCTAAAGGACTCGCCGAAGACGTTTTTGTCAAAGTTGGGAAATTTCATTTTCCTACCGACTTTGTTGTTGTCGATTTCGAAGCTGATCCTCGAGTACCTCTCATACTTGGGAGATCCTTTCTGAGGACCGGTCGTGCTTTAATTGATGTTTATGGAGAAGAAATAACCCTTCGGGTTGATAACGAAGCTGTCACTTTTAATCTAGATCAAACCACAAGATACTCCTCTACAAATGACAAGTCGGTAAACCGAATTGACATCATTGATGCAGTTTGTGAGGAGTATGCTCTGGAATTTCTAGGATTTCCTAATTCTTCGGGTGGCAATCCCACCCCGACGTCTGAGCCGTTTACTTCCGAATTCATTTTGGAAGAAATTGAAGCTTATCTTAAGGATGATTCGATTTCACCGGAAATTGATCATGCCGATTTTAATCCGGAGGAAGATATTTGTTTGATTGAAAAATTGTTAAATAATGACCCGTTTCAACTTCCTCCGATGGACCTTAAACAAAGTGAAGTGACCGAGGCAAAATCTTCAATTGAAGAGCCTCCGGAATTAGAGTTAAAAGATTTACCGTCTCACTTAGAATATGCTTTCTTGGAAGAAAATGACAAGTTACCAGTAATTATTGCAAAAGGTTTAAAAAATGATGAAAAAGATGCTCTTTTAAAGGTGCTCAAATCTCACAAAGGGGCCATTGCTTGGAAAATCACCGACATCAAGGGTATCGACCCTCGTTTTTGTACCCACAAAATCTTGATGGAAGATGATTATAAACCTACGGTTCAAAGTCAAAGACGGGTTAACCCAAAAATTCATGAGGTAATCAAAAAGGAGGTCCTAAAACTTCTTGATGCCGGAATGATTTACCCGATCTCTGACAGCCCATGGGTTAGTCCAGTGCATTGTGTTCCCAAGAAAGGTGGAATAACCGTCGTTGCTAATGAAGAGAATGAATTAATTTTGACACGTTTAGTTACCGGATGGAGAGTTTGTATCGACTATAGGAAATTAAATGAAGCGACTCGAAAAGATCATTTTCCATTACCGTTTATGGATCAGATGATAGAAAGATTAGCTGGGAATGAGTTCTATTGTTTTCTAGATGGATTTTCAGGGTATTTCCAAATACCAATAGATCCTCAGGACCAGGAGAAAACTACTTTCACATGCCCGTATGGAACTTTTGAGTACTGATGCATGCCATTTAGCTTGTGTAATGCTCCTAGTACTTTTCAACGATGTATGATGGCCATATTTCATGATATGATCGAAAAGACCATGGAAGTGTTTATGGATGATTTCTCGGTTTTTGGGGATAGTTTTGATTCGTGCCTCTCCAATTTAGAAAAGATGCTAAAATGGTGTGAAGACACGAATTTAGTCCTTAATTGGGAGAAGTGCCACTTTATGTGTAGAGAAGGAATTGTGTTAGGGCATAAAATTTCAAAGTCGGGAATTGAGGTCGATCGTGCTAAAGTCGATGTTATCGCTAAGCTCCCTCACCCGACTATAGTTAAAGGTGTTAGGAGTTTCTTAGGTCATGCAGGTTTTTACCGCCGATTTATCCAAGACTTTTCTAAGATTGCCAGACCAATGACTCACCTTCTTTTGAGAAGGAACATCACCATTTGTGTTTCTAAATATTGTATTGATGCTTTTCAGACTCTCTAAAAAGAAGCTTTTACGAAGCTCTATACTTAGTTGTCCCAGATTGGAACTTACATTCGTACTCAGAGTGATGGCAAGTGATTTCGCGATTGGTGCAGTTCTTGGACACGAAAGATGAAGCATTTCAGCCTATAGACTTATGCTAGCAAGACTATGAATGTAGATCAATAATTAATTACACTACCACGGAAATGGGATATATGCTTGCCTGTTGTGTATGCTTTTGATATGTTCCTCGGCCATATCTTGTGATGTCCGGGGGGGGGGGGGGGGGGCTTATCAAAAAGCTTTAGTGTATACGGATCACTCGGGCTTTTTAAAGTACCTTATGAACAAACAAGACGCTAAGCCGAGGTTGCTCGGTGGGTTCTTCTCCTACAAGATATTTTGATATCAACATCCATGATAAAAAAGGAAGTGAGAACCTTGCGGAAGACCATTTATCTAGACTTGGAATCCTCATAGGATGTGTTAGGAAAACAAAGACATAATTGATATTTTACTTTAGAAGCTCTTGGAGTTATTTCTAGTGAATGTAACCCCATAGGTTTGCAGGATATGAAAAATTACCATGCAGGGAATTTTATTATCAAGGAATGTCAAACTCACAAAAGAGGAAGTTTTTTCAAGGACCGTTTTAAAAACAATTATTTCGGCGAATGATCCCTTTTCTTTTTCGTACTTGTGAGGATTCAAATCATTCGGACTGTGTGTGTGCCTTGGCAAGAAGCTCCTTGAGATCCTCAAAACACTTGCCACATGGACATAGGGATAAGTTACACAAACGGGGGCCGATAATAGTGCCAACCCTTTATCCGCTCAAAACAAAGTATTTGATTGCCGGTTATCCTTTTGGTCCTACCCATATATCGACATGCCAATACAATGATTAAATCTTTGTCGATCGTCTACAATAGACAAGGCAAAATTTCACAACGAGATGAGATGCCTCAAAACTCTATACAATTTTGCGAAATCTTTGAAGTATGGGATATCGATTTTATGGGACCATTTCCGTCTTCAAGAGGAAATAAATACATCCTCGTAGCCGTTGATTATCTTTCAAAATGGGTTGAAGCAAAGGCGCTCCCCATAAATGATGCTAGAGTTGTAGTGAAGTTTTAAAATCCGCACCCCCAATTTGAACAACCTAGAGCTATAATAGCGATCGTGGGACTCTATTTTTGTATATGATAAGTTTGCTAAGTCTTTGTCTAAGTATGGGGTACACTCCATCGTCTAGATTACACGTCCTTATCACCTAAACCGACCTATTTGAGCGGTTCAAGTGGAGGTGTCCAATCGAGGTTTAAAACGTATTCTAGAAAGGACGGTTGGAGAAAACCGTGCCTCATGGTCTGACAAATTAGATGAAGCTTTGTGGGCATTTTGTACTGCTTTTAAGACACCGATTGGTTGTAACACTGCTTACAGCTTGTTTATTGAGAAAAGTTCTTGCCATTTACCATATTGAGTGTTAGAGCATAACTGCATATGGGCTTTGAAACCTGCTATACTTCGATCTTAAAAACCGAGGGTGATCACCGGAAGCATTCTAACTGAATGAACTTAATGAGCTTCGTGATAAGCTTATGAAGGAATTCTTTGATTTATAAAAGAGGGACGAGGAGCTTCACGATCCTCAAAAAATAAACCGCATTTTCAATGTTGGTGATCGAGTTTTACTCTTCAACTCTCGTCTAAGATATTCTCTGGAAAGATTTAAAACTCGTTGTCAGACCTCATCACCATCACAAACGTTTTTCCCTTACGGAAACTGTTGAGTTTTCCTCAACCCCGAACTGGTCCAAACTTTTAAAGGTGAATGGTCATAGTGTTGAAGCATTACTTCGGAGGGGGAATACCACCAAATGGAAGTCTAGGATCTCCTCATCTCCCTATGGACAAATGAATTCAATCGGATCGAGTCATGTATGTGACTCGGGTTACCAAAACATAAAGCGTTTCGTGGGACTTGGCACCTCTACCCCTTGCTTATCCTTTTTCTATTTTTCTTTTCTAGCTTCTACTGTGTTGTGAAGGAGGCTTGTACTCTTCCGTTCTTGTGTTAGATTGTTTGTGCACTTCGATTGTTTTGCAGGATATACCCAACTTTTCTGAAGACTTTCTCATTTTTCTGGTGTTAGGTGTTTTTGTCCTGTCTACTCGAGCTTCCTAGCCTTTGTTTGCAATTAGTTTGGGAAATCCGATATCCTTTCATTTATCGATTCACGTTTATCTTTGCATAATTAATAAACGGCTTAGATTTGCGTAAAGACCCGCCTTAAACATTGAGGACAATGTTTCGTTTTAGTTTGGGGAGGGAATCTATCGATTTGATGTTACCTACTTATTGTTTTGTTATCACCGTTACCCCGTTTTCCGCAAAAAAGCAAAAATTTCAAATTTTTAAATTTTAAAAGTTTAAGTTTAATTGTAGAGAAATTTAAAAAAATATAAAAACATATAAGTGTTTTTGTCACAATTTTTGACTTTACTTGCCTGGGTAAGAATAAGAGGTAAATTTTGACCCGATTCTTCGAGCGTGTTGAGCTCTAGCTTGTTCCTTAACTTTTAGGCTAAGCGTTCGCTAATTCACGAAGAACGAAAAATGATAGAGTTAAGTATGAGTAGGATGCTAAACAAGGATTATTTGGAAATCTTAAGAGCTCATGTATGTAACTTGTTTCTTTTTCTCCCATAAGCTCTTAACCAGATTAATATACGTGCTATTTTTGGAGATTAAACTTAAATCAACAATTTTTTATGCAAAAATTTTAGTCTTAGTTTAAATTTATACTTGAATTTTTCAAAAAGAAGTCTTCTATAAAAATATATATGTGTATATATATATATATATATATATATATATATATATATATATAAATGATAAAATAATAAAAAAAACATATATAACAATAAAAGCTGTGGGTTGATAAAAGTTTACTACCTCTTACCGGCTCACAACCGATGTGGTAGTCTTATAAAGAAAGCCCATAGTCAAATAAAAATCCGAGACTGATAAAAGTTTGCTGCATCTTGCCGGCTCAAGAAACACAGATGTTGGAAGCACTTCTAAAAGGTCTGAGGGTTCAATTGCATTAAATGCCTATGATAATTAAATTAAATTAATAATGACTTCATTTTTGTTTAATTCAAAATATGCTTTTTGCAGACTTTGACTTATTTCTATTTTATAAGTTATGAATATTTCGGGAAACCTTGAGAGTTAGAAACCTAAGGTCTGTGAGTCCCGATTAACTAAGTCTCTGTGAGGTGTCAAAAGGCCTGGTAACTTAGCCGCAAGGTTGGGGATGGTGCCAGACGAAAGTCGTTCATGGGTTGATCTCGCCTTTAAATCATTATTCTATGGTGGAAAGTTGTAAGCATGGTTTGTTGCAAAAAAGTTGATGCATGGATTGAAATTCTTTAATAGCACACTCACTTAAGATATAATTAATAATCAGGAGTATAAAGTTCACAAGTTGCAAATCCATTAGAGTAGTGTTAGCATTCTTTACTGATACTTTAGTTGTGATTTTGTTTTAAAGCTTGGTTTGGGTAAGGAAAAGTCGGGGACACTGATGATTTATCTTTTTCTTAGGGTACATTCTCGGATTCGAAATGCATATTGTTTATGATCCTCACAATTATGATATACGAAAAGTCGAAATAAGCTCAACTATGTTATTAAAAAAAATGGAAAAGAGGCTTTAGAAAATGGGAAATAGGGTTGTTTTATAACTTGTGATCTCTTAGCTCTCTCAACGAAATTTTTTTGCTACTGTTCAAATGTTTAGTTTGGGGAAGTTTTGAGGTATTTGGTTATAAGAAATGTAATATTGCGTGAGGACACGCAATCGTTTAGTTTGGGGAATTTTGATATGAGTGAAAAAATAAACCACATATCCTCATTTTATATCAAAATTACCCAATAACAGACGCACCATAAACATACTTAATAAAAACTGTACACAAGTAACTATGCTCTGTTTTTTTTACTTTTGGTTTCTGTATATAGTGGCAGTAACAAGGCTTTAAGATAGCTCAAGAAGTACATATCCAATACTGAAGAAACGGTGTTAGAAACATCCGGGCAGATAAACAACGAAGAAACCCATGAGAACGCGAATAGAAACGGTCGCAACTCGCAAACAACGCGCGGTGAAGAAAAGCTATCAGCTCTTAAAGTCAAATAGTGGTCAACCTTTCAGTCAAACTTGGTCAAACAAAGTCAGGAGCACTAAGGACAAAATCTCAACAGGTTCAAAATTCCAAGTCCCTCTCCATTTATAAACCAATTCACAAAACATAATTCTTAAAAACCCTAACGGTCGTTAATTTTATTTATAAAAGTTAACCATTGTTATCTTTTATAATAAATCCATAATTCCATAACCCAGGCCCAAATCCTTTTACACCCCGGGCCCAAGAACCCAGTGTTCAATTATAAAATCCCGACGTCAACAAAGTCAATAACCTCTCCTTCCCTATTCAGTTAAAAAATGAGAAGCGGGGAAATAGTTTTACTATGAATTCTAGCCTTCAGTTCTTCTTTCGATTTACACAAAGTCTCACTCAAGGGACCAAGTTAAAATTGAGCTAGAAGGTAATTCAGTGTTAATTACAGTTGGCAAGGGAGAGGAGGAAATAAACTAAATTACTAATATATATTATTCAATAAAATATATGTTAATATTAATAAATTAAACCTTTTTTTATAAATTAATTTTATTTCACTTATTTTTTTACCTAATAATTAATACTATATACAATATCCTTTTCTCTTTTCTATATTTACAAACATTAAATTACCACTAACCCTCTACATATAATTCTACTCAATCTCTTCCATATCCCTCATACAAGCCTCTTCACTAATTTCACTTAATCTAATCACATTATTTCACACAATTACTAAACTTCCTTCTACCCCTATACTACAACCAAATTCAACCACAACCACCACCACCACATGTTCCTACAACACTACACTCCTCCTCCCACCCAACTCTCTAAATTAAACCATTGCTATTCTGTCTTCTGTGACCCCGCATATCCCTATAACAGTGTCCTTTAGTCCTTACCACCCACCTGCTCCACCCACCCCTCCATCACCCCTAAACCCACTTCACCATTTGTCTTCACTCATGTGCTCCATCTACCCTTAAAACCAGCACATTACATCTGTAACACCAACTTACACCATGTGTGTCCTCCACCATGTGTCCCCCATTACTTCCTAGATGTGAAAAGTGTCTCACCTGTGTCCTTGTATCTTCTAATAAACGTGTCTTGCACACTTCCATGTTGTGAATCTACACCATATAATGCTGTAACCACAAACCAAGTGCAAAATACTGACCACTATAAAAACAAAACACCCAGACCCTCCCCCTGTACTCCACCTGTGTTGTAACACCCACCACCCTTGACATACTACACATTTGCACCATCCACTAACTTAATACAATTCTTCACTGTCACCCTTCAGCAGTACCCACTCCAGCCATGTCTTCAAATGCCCGTGTAAATAATTACCAAAAAACCCCTCGACGTAGCACAAAGACTCCTTTAATGAACCCCCACTCAAAAATTACTGAAACATGTAATAACTAACAAATTCTACTGTTCCCAAATCAGTGTAACAAATACACCCCTGTGAACTAAATACACCCAACTAGTTGTGCAAATAATCTACAAATGTATATTCGATACTCAAAATCTACCACAAAATCATCAAAAATATACTATTAAATAATCAATAACCAATATAAATTAGAGAACAAATCAAATATAATGTGATTTAATTTTTATATTAATAAAAATATAATAATGTAGTAATGCTAGAATAGAAACCTGTTATTTACCACAATATACAAATACGTAAAAGACTATTAACACTTTAATCCGAAATTTGCCTGCAAGTAAAAGTAAAAATAATAATATGAAAATAAAGTATATATGTAATCTATATAATACGTGAGTCATAGTAATGTATATCTAATATATATATATATATATATATATATATATAAACAAATTAAGAAATGGTAAAACGAGGGCTTTTCAAAACTAGTGATTTCTTAATCCTTTTTGATGAACACTTAGCTACTTTTCGAGGTAATTAGTCCAAGGGGGTTGAAATTTTAAGTTTTTTAAGTGTGTATTTATGACATTGCGTGAGAACACGGCAATAGCCTAGTATGAGGGATTTTTGATATGTGTTTAATCACGTATATTCTTTCCTTTTTAAAACGAGCTTAAATGATCAATAATATATGAAAAATACATTGTATATGTGTGTTTTGTGAATCATGTATTGCAGGTAACGGATATATAAAAAACGGACAAAAACAAAGCCAAAAAGGGCAAAACCGAGCACGAGATTAGAAGAGCGAGAGAAAGCGAAGCCGAAGGCGTATTCATTTTTAATGGGCCAACCCGTACCCGTTTTGTGGGCCGGGTCAGCCCATTAACATTTGAATAATATTAATCCTAGTCCAAAATATAAGCCTTTATCGAATTACAAAATCCAGTCCAAACTAATCCAAGTCAAGGCCCAAGATATAAAAAAAGCCGCCCTAAGTTACTATTCATCTTCCTTCCTCCCATTTTCACCACAACGAGTAATAGGGTAAAACTCTACCCCTCCACGCTTGATTGCTTCTAGAAGACCAAGCCTGACACGTCTGACACTACTTAAGCCACGTTGGCAATCCCAAGCACTCTTATTGGCTGATGAGACGCGTAGAGCGATCAAGGGCTCAAAATGGGTGGATTAGAGTTTGTTGAGGATCAAGGGCTGAGAATGGATGAAAGGGACACTCCTCAAGGCCTAGAAGCTTCCCTCCTTAACTATAAATAGAGAGGCAATCACACAGTAGTTATCATGTAGTTTATTTTCTAGCTTTTAGTAGTAGCTTTAGCTTATTTCCAGCTTATTGTCTGTTATTTTAATGTAATTTCCTTTTCAGTTGTAACCTTTTTGAAGTATCAATAAAATTCTCAGCTTCCTTTAAATTTGTGTTCTAATTTTCAATTTTTACTTATATGCTAAATTGTTAACATATTTTTGGAAATCACTTAAATAGTTTCAATAAGCTCGTGTTCTTTTATAAGCTACTACTTAATCAACTTAGCTACCTTATAGCTAAACTGAATAAGTACTTTACTACTAAGCATCATATCAATTCAGTTAAAAGTTTTTAGAAGATAAGCCAGAACTAGAAGGGCTTATAGGTACTTTTACCAGCTTGTTTTCAACAAGCTGGAGCTTGTAGATAAGCTATTAACAGCAATTCTTAGTCCTTGTTTTGAGCAAAGGACAAGGTATGTCCACTTTTTCATTTTTAGCTTAATCTGCTTATTCTGTTCTTATAATTGCTTAATTGTGCTTAATCTGTCTTATATTGCTTAGTATGTTTAGTTTTTAGCTTAGAAGAAGTTTAAATTGACTTTTGCATATGAATTACTCATTTGGAAGTTAAGTCTGCTCATTAGGTTAGCTTTTAATCTAGTGCTTATTTCTCTAAGGGATTTGCTTATTTGTTAAGAATCTTTATCTGTTTTCATGATTTGTAGCTTATTAAGGTCTGTTTTAGCTTAAAAATAATTTTTCAAGTTTTTAAGGGGTGTTTGGGATAAGCAGTCTTAACTTAGATAAGTAATGTTAAAACTGTTTTTGGTTATCAAATTAACTTCCATAAGCTTAGAATAAGTTTTGTCAAGTTTTAAAGTTTGTTTTACCAAATAAGCAAGTCTGCTAGTCCATATTTTTTTCAAACTGCATATTTGATGAATCATCTTAAAAGTCTATTTGAGTTGTGGTTTTAATTCTTAAAATCCGTTTCATTAGCCTCATTGTGCATCTGTTTTGAGTCATTTGTTTTTGAAATAGCCTTTTAGAGAATTTTAGCTCAAATTCAGTCAAGCTTAGTTAATTTGTTGGTTGGTCTTAAGAGTCCTACATTTGCAGATTAATAGAGGGAAGATCCTAGCCGAGCTTTGATAAATTTTGGTAGCATTTAGCTTATTGTAGTCTAATTTGAATATGTTTTAAGTTGTTAATGTGTCAAAATCATTTTTGAGTCTTAAAGTTGAGGTACAAAAAGTCATTTTATCACCAGAATTCCAAAAACAAGTAGTATAACTGTCATATGCATATTACTTTTCTAGCTTATTTCCTTAGTTTATTTGCTTAATTCCTATTTATTTGAGTTGTTAGAATATAGATCTTCATCTGTTTTCAATTTTTAGCCTTTTCTCTTAGCTTATTAGTTCTTAAATCTCAACTTAAAATAGGGAAAATTTCTTTAAAAGTCTTTTAGTGTCAAATGTCTTATTGATTTTTGGGTACTTTTTAGCTTAATCTGTCTGCTTATTTATGGTCTTTAGTTCTTATTAGGTCTAGCTTTAGGTATGTTTCTAGCTTATTAGTTTTCTTATTTGCTTATTGAGTCCCAAAGGTCCGAAAGGTTTAGTTAAATGTCAAAGAGTCAAATAAGCCAAAACTGTTAACTTTTATTTGTGCTTTTTCTTGCTTATTAATAAGTTTTAGTCAAAAAGTTCTTTATTAATATTTCTTATTTTTGCTTATTCTATAGCTTTTTCAAAAAGAAAAAAAAATGTTTTCACAAAAAAGTAGGTCATAGGACTCGAACCTGTGACCTCCCCTTCACAACACACACATCTTACCATCTGCGCCCTTGGGTCTTTTTCAATATGTCGTTGTTACATTAATTTCTTATATGCACCTTAGTTTTAGGGTTTTTCAGCTTAATTTCTTTGTAAACCCTTAGAATAAGTTCTAGTATTTTTATAAATTTTCTCAAAATTTTAGGATCTAGTTTAGTATTTTTAGTTTAGTTTTTACATTTTGTGTTTTTAGAATTTTAATTTGTCATTTTTAGTCATTTAATTAGAAAAATTAGTTATTAATTAGTTTTTAATTTGTTTTAATTGTCGTTAGATTTTTAAATTGCTTTAATTTCTAGATTAGCGTGCCTTTATATGTTATCTCTTTGCGTTATTAGATTTAGAATCCAAAATCTAAAATATTAATTATTCAAGCACCCGATCACGAACCGAGACAATATTTTCAATCTTCACACTTCGTTGGGAAAACAACTCGGGAATAATTTGATCTTTATCCTTTCCTAAGGGTAATTTTCTAATCGATACTTTCCGGAAATATATTTTATTAGTGATTAAGCTTATTACTCTTTCACAAGAGTAGTTTGTCTAGTTGCTTATATTATATATATATATACTAAGTGAATCAATGATTTCGTGCACTATGAGCTGGAAAGGCTTAAGGTGATAATTTTCACCCAAGCCAAACCCTGAGAGTATGATGAACCAAAAATGAGGTACTCAACCCCTTGTGGAGTTGAGGGTGTAGCAGCATGGGATGTCGAATGTAACCTTGGGCCACACAATAGTCATATGACTATTACACTTTTTGAGAAGCTTGGCAATCGAAAATTTGATGTGGACAAATATGGAAGGAGAATTGTTACTAATGCTTAAATTGAGATTCATGGGTATAAGTTTGGCATGGACTTGGTTGTGGATGAATATGAAGGAACTACGGAGCCTTCTGTGATGTTTAGAAGAGACTTTTTGCTAGCTACAAAATGCACCATGAATTTTGGGCTAGGAGAAATGCAAATCAATATAGGTGAATTACAAGATGATAAGGATGTGGATTGGCTATTGGATAAAATGTTAAAGGAGTGTGGAGATGAAGGCGTTGGTACTTAGGAAATGATCAAGATTGGAAAAGCTAGCCGTCTTAAGAACAAGAACAAAGATTCAAAAGAACATAACCCACCACCACCACCACCTACTCCATCACAAGAAGAACCAAAATCACCCGACTCACCACTAATCCCATTACCAAAATAACCATTTCAACCACTCTCACCCACGGAGGAAGCCAAAACCATTGAAAGCATGGCTAATAAGTTCAAAGAATTACTTGAGGAGAAACCCATCTTCCATGTGTTGGAAAACTACACCTACTATAGGAAAATGTTGGATGAAGTTTCTATGGATAAAAGAAGGTTGCAGATGAAAGGAGAGATAGAGGAAGAAGAGGTAGCCAAGATCATAGAAGGGGGCTTACCTAAGAAGATGGATGATCCTAGAAATAACATTGTGCCTCTAAAGGTTAATGGCACCACACTAATCAATGCCTTGGCGAACACCGGGGCTAGTGTTAGTGTTATGCCTTACAAAATCTACAAGGTATTGGGACTTAGAAAAGCACCATCTAATGATAAGTTGTTAATGGCGGACAATACGATAGCAATAGCGTATGGGAAGGTTAGGAACATGAGACTACAAATCGGGTTCCAAGCTTGTCTATGCGGTTTCCTAGTGTTGCACATTCTGGTAGACCAGAAAATTCCTTTGCTAGTGGGACGTTCGTTTTTACCAACATGTGGGGAAATAATAGACAATGGAAAGGGTATAATTATGATTGATGATAAAGTTGTCAAACATGTGTACCATGCAAAGAAGAGGAACAAGATTGTGGCGAATGAGGATTCTGATGAAGAAGATTGGTTAGATGCATTTAAAGTTGGGCGTGATGAAAAGAGAAATATAAAATATGGCCCAACTCTACAACCTTTCTTTGATATAGAAGATGAAATGGAACGTGCTTTGGCTATGGAAGCTTACTACAACCCGTTCAAGAACATAATAGTTTATAAAAAGTTGGTTGACTTTTTGGGCACTTTGCCCATACAACTCAAAACATTGAATGGACTTCGAAGGGCTATAGCACATACCGTAAGATAGAAGGTGATGAGGATTGGCATGCCAAGTTTGAAATAACGAGCCCAAGTGGACATAAATTTACTATAGGGTTTAAGACTAAGAAAACTAAGAGGAAGTTGTCAGGAAAGTTTAACTCGGATGATAACCTTACGTTTGAGCACTTCTTTGACTAAGGAAAAAGCTTGAAAAGAATAGAGGAGCTTAAGTGGAAGCTCCAGCTCATGTTGCTCATGCATGATTTCTATATTTTTCACATAGGATTTACTTTTATGTCTTATTTTTGGTTATGCCGAGTTGAACTATTTTGGTTATTTGTTTTATTTTCGTTTGAAGTATTTTGGTTATTAGAAGTTTTTCCTCTATGTTTGGTCATATAATAATAATTGGATTTAGTTGAGATTGATTGTAATGTTAGTATATTTTTGGAAAATAATGAACATTTTTGTTACCAACATTCAAAAAACCGACTTAAGAGTTCGTGAGTAGGTCAGGTAAGCTTTAGAAAATAGCTTGGTGAAAAAAAGGGGTGGAACCCCGGCACTAGCCTAACCCGCGCCTAGAGGGTGTTCATTACCAAAAATCCTAAAAAACCAAAATTGCAAAAACACACACTAACAATACACACTATCTCAATCTCATCAAATTAGCATAGGAAGGACTTACCAATTGATTCATATCATCATTAGGGGTATCCAATAGGTCGAACAAGAGTAAGTAACGACCTTGATCTTCATAATTTATCTTTAATTCGAATTTTGCATTTCTATGTCAAAATTAGGTATTTTTGATTTAGAACGAATTGGAATGTAATCTTTTAAGGGTTGTTAGGATTCACTTAGGATAGTGTATAGCAAGAATTGGCAACCAATTTCATTAAGTTTTGAGCTCTATGAATTTATGAAGTTTAGAAGAATAGGAAAATAAGCCAAATGAAAATGGTGATGATTTGATCTTGTTTGCTATTTTTCTAGTGATGTTTAATCGAGAAAAGACTCGGTCACTACCAAAATAGTATATTGTAGCTCGTAGTTAGGTTACATGTAAGCTAACTGGGCCAAGCCCATAGCCCATGGACTATCCATGGGCTTGCCGTCCATATGAGGTACTATATAAGCCCTCTCTATCCCATGGAGAAGGTGTTGGTCATTTGTAAGAACTCCCATTTTATGTTATTTTACTTTCTCTCTCTACAAGTGCCATCCACTCTCTTTCTCTCTCTAGATTCTTATAGATATACTTGATTTGTGATATCATCAATTGGTATCAGTCGCCATGGGGTGATTGTGTGAGGTTGTATGCGTTCTATTGATCAAAACATACAATTTTCTAGTTTAAAAAATGGTTCGTATGCGTCATTTTAAAAACCAATTTTTTTGTTGTTTAAAACCTTCAAGTTTGTGTTTTTATGATATATCTAGCCTATATATAGTTAGTTGTACAAAAGGTTTGCATCAAAAAGGTCAAAAAGTGTGGTTTTTATGTGAATTAAAAGTTGTTTTTGGGGAAAAGTTTGAATACTACGGTATATGTATGCATACTGTTGTTTATGTATGAAGACTACGGTTTATGTATGAGTGCTGTTGTTTATGACATTCTCACTGCGGTTTATGTACTAGTTTATTTATGCAGTTTATGTTCTGCGGAATAAGTCACTTACGGATTTATTTTTCTACGGTTTATGTCATTCTAAGGAAATAAAATTCTGCTAAGATTTTCTTTCCACTGCGGAATATGTCATCGCGGTTTATGTCCTAGTTCTTCTCTGCGATTTATGTTCTGCGGTTTATGTTCTGCGGAATAAGTATATCTTCTCTGGGGTTTATGTTCTGCGGAATAAGTAATTTAGAGGTGTTTATCTCTGCAGTTTATGTCATTCTAAGGAAACAACACTCTACCAAAATTTTATTTTTTCTGCGGAATATGTCATAAAAGTCACTGCGGTTTATGTCATACTAGTTCTCTACGGAATATGTCATAGGAATTCTCCTGCGGAATATGTCACAAATTTTTTAGCGGAATATGTTCGGTTGTTTTTCTGCGGAATAAGTAACTTTTTCCATATCAAGTTATTTTCAACGGTTTGTCTTGGATTAGTAAAATCCCGTGAAATACTAACTTATTTTCTCAGTTTAATCAAGATTAGTCAAATCCTGTGAAATAATAAGGACTTAATCACTTATAACAACATCACTTTAACACAATTCTCATCATTCACTGAATTGATCTAATCATTTCATTTCACATTTCAAGTAATTCAAAATGAGTCTATCATTAGTAGAAAATGTCATTGTTTTCAGGGATGACAACCATCCCTCTATGCTTGATAAGAAAAATTATAGTTCATGGGCAAGTCGTATGCTGTTGTACATCAAAGGCAAGGAACATGGCAAGTTACTTTTTGATTCAGTTCTTAACGGACCTTTTCAATACGGAACAATTGTAGAACCTGGAAATGAAACTACTCCAGCAACGGTTAGAGCACGAACATATACTGATCTTACAGATGAAGAAAAGATTCATGAATCAGTTGACATCAAGGCAACAAACATTGTTTTGCAAGGTTTACCTCAAGACATTTACAATTTGGTTAAATATACTGAACATGCCAAGCAGATTTAGGATAGAGTCAAATTACTCATTCAAGGTTCAGAGTTATCATTGCAAGAGCGAGAGTCCAAGTTGTATGATGATTTTGACACATTCACTTCTACACATGGAGAGACAATTCATTCGTATTACATGCAGTTTGCCCAGCTGATCAATGATATGCATACGATTGGAATGACAATGAAACCACTCCAAGTCAACACAAAGTTTGTCAATCATCTTCTACCTGAATGGAGCAAAGTTGTCACAGATGTCAAATTAGCAAAAGACATGCATACCACTAACTTTGATCATTTGTATGCTTATCTAAGGAAACATAAAGCTCATGCAAATGAAGTTCGTCTACAAAGACAAAGGTACCCTGATCAGATTGCCTTGGTTTCTAATTCTCCATCTTGTTTGAACCCGACTCAGTATTATCCACAACTGTCATATGCTACTCACCTCCTGCACCACAACATTCTTATGATGCATCAATAGTCCAACAATCACAGTATCAGCCACAAGTTGTTACTCACTCTCTGATTGTTCATCTATAATCATATCAAGCACATGCTTTGCAATAATCCTATCAAGCACCTGCTATTCAGCAATCATCTTCTATAGAGTTGGATTTAGGACTTGTTGTTCTATCTTTTAACCCTTCTGATGATCCAATTGCCAATTTGAACAAGCTAATGGCATTTGTAACCATAACATTCGCTCCTCGTTTCCCACAAACAAACAATTAGCTGAGAACCTCATCTAATCCTAGGAACCAAGCAAGCATTCAAGATGGAAGAGTCACCGTACAGTCAGTTCAGGGGAGACAGACACAAGTGTATGCTAATAATGGGGCAAGGAACTCTGCTACAAATCAAGTTGTTAAAAGGTAAGGGGCAGCATGTCAAGCAAGGGTGGTTAAGTGTTACAACTGTCAAGAGGAAGGTCATTTTGCTTAACAGTGCACCAAACCAATAAGGTCCAAGAATTCAACATGGTTTAAGGAAAACATGTTGCTGACTGAAGCTTTGGAATTAGGAGCTTATTTGGATCTAGAATAGTTGGCTTTCTTAGTAGATAATGGGGATACAATCTTTCCAACTCAAGCATCTCAAGAAATCCCATCTTCAGCAGCCTTTCAAACAGATGACCTTGATGCCTTTGATTCTGATTGTGATGATGCACCCTCAGCTAAGGAAGTTCTCATGGCCAATCTTTCTTCCTTTGACTCAGATGTTCTTTCAGAGGCACCATTTCATGACACAAACATAGAAAATGATATGAGTTATAAAAGTGCGCAAGAGACACAGTGTTATAAACAACCATTTTTTGATAATGACATAGAAATTGACATAACAAGTGATAGTAATATCATTCCGTATGAGCAATATTTGCAAGAAACTGAAAATTCGGTTGTTCAACACACCAGTTCTTCTGTACAACAAGATGAACTATTAATGTCTGTCACTGAAGAAATGTCTAGTCGTGTTGCAAAATGTAATAAGGTGCAGCAGGAAAATTTAATTGTAAATGAAACCCTAACTGCCGAGCTTGAATATAAAGAACAAGTAAAACTCTTTGAACAAAGATAAAAGTTTGATTTAAATGATAGAGAAAAGTATATTGATGGTCAATTAAGACAGGTTATTGTTGACAGAAATGCAAAGGTTGCGGATTTTGAAAAATAAGTACACTCATTAAAACTACAACTCAATGCAACTGTTGAAAGTCATAAGACTTTATCAACAACAGTTAATTTTTTGAAAAAGGAGTATAAGCAAAAGGAAGATAAATATCTTGATGTAGTCATTTCTTTACAAAACAAAAACAAAGATTTAGACAATATGGTTTACAAAATGGGTCAGTAAACGCAAACAATGCATATGTTAACAAAACCTCAAGCTTTTTATGATGAAAGTCACAAAACAGCACTTGGTTATCAAAATCCTTTTTATCTCTCTCAAGCTTGAAGAAAAGTACCTACTTTGTAAGATGGCCATACTATTGTTAAGACACATGATGCTTTGTCTGTAACCGATACTGAGGAAACCTTAGAATTAGTTGAAGAGAGTAGGTTAAAAATGCTAGCTAAACAAAATGATCCAAGCTTAAAAGAAAAGAAAGTTAATATTTCTCCCATTGATTATGTGGCTTTAAATAAACTATCTGAGCATTTTGTTAAGAATTTTGTGCCTAAAAAACAACTACCTGCAGAACAGGTATTTTGGTTACCTATTTCACAACCCATTTTTGAAAAACCACCAATCTCATCTGAATAAGTGTTACAGAAGGAAATTCCTCATGAACTTCCATCAATAAGTTTGGTAAAAGATAGTTTTCACAAAATGAAAGAGCATGTTAATAAATTTGATGAAACTATAACTTTTCATACCAAAATAACTGGAAATAGAATAGGATCTTGGGGGGTTGAACATATAAAAGGGGCTTCTGAAAAAGATGTCAACCCTTTTTCTCAAACTTTGAAAGAATATTATCATATGTTTGAACATGGTCTTTACAAATAACTCAAAGATATTTTAACTGTTTTAATCAAATGGAAACCGAGGTTGCAAAATGTTCTATAGATAAGAAGTATTTTAAGATTGAGAAAAAGGACATAAGCCTTGATAATGATCGTCTTTTAGAGCATATTATCTGTCAAGATGTAATGAATATTGTGATGCATGTTGATTCTCTTTTTATCAATGTGTTACCTGCCAATAATAAATGTCTTGTGCATGATAATCTTGAAATTAATTGACTGGAGCAGGAAAATGATCACTTATTTGAACTTCTCTTTTCGCAAGATATAGTTCACATCTGTGTAAATTCTCTTGCTACTCTCACTAATTATGCCAAAATAGAGCAGGATTATATTGATGAATATAGGGAGAATCTAATGCTTAAGGCTGAGCTTGCCAAAAAAGAACACATGGTTGAAAAGAGAATTTTTGATGAAGTTGTACTCAGATGTTCACGACTTGAAAATCGTTGTGCTAATCTTGAACTTAAATTACAACATAAAAAAGAGAGTTTTCTGAATAACAGATCATTTAACAATCAAAATGCTCATGCAATTCATGAATTTTTCAAAATAAATGAATGGCAAGCTAAGCTAGACGCAAAAGATGTCTCAATTGCTAATTTGAGGAAACATATTAAGAGTTTAAAAGGCAAGAATGTGGTTGAAAAGGATGTTACACCGAATAATGCCAATGTTATTGCTCCATGAATGTTTAAGCTTGATTTTCAACCTCTAGCTCTTAGAGTATTGAATAATAAGGATGCTCACATAGAGTATATTAAGCACTCTCGGGAACATGCTAACACTCTTTGATAAATAGTTGTACCACCCCCAAAAATGCGTGTCGCATCGGAAGTATGTTCGGGGGAGTTACTTCATAATATACAACGCTAGATACAAGAGAACGGCCTCTAAATGTGTCGTTTGAAAAATAATCTCGTTGATTTCCTTGAAATT